>MNCI01007639.1:647347-788637 GCA_015680685.1 Gnetum montanum
CCCATGCCCTCCACACACACACACAAACACACAATGCATGATTAATATCATATCCCCCAATGTTAGGAGTAGGTGGGCCACACCTCATGTAGGTGATTTATACCTCTAGTAGGTGAATTATACCCCCCAATGGGTATCTCTAGTGTGGAAAATATCATACCCATCATAAAACCCATTAAAATGCAAACTTTTTCATCCCAAAAGGCATTTTAACCCCCTGCCCCCAGCCTAAATATACATATTAAATGGCTTATTCACTTGGACAATGAGGCTTTAACCACTTATGAGACATTTTTCAACCATGTGATATTGCAGCTCATGGATTATACTTTTCACATTTACAAGCAATTTTAGTGGTGTTTTAGTACACATGTTGGACTCACTTTGGCCAACATGGGTGAGGGGATGCTCAACACGAATGTGAGAAAATTCATCAAATTTTGTTAGTTTTAGCAAGTTTTGACAAATAGAGTAGTCGAGAAGGTCAGGAGGCTAGCACATGTCAATTTTGATGCAAATCTTGGAAGTTATGGTTCATGCCTTCTTTATCCACACTAGGACAACACTACCCAATGTGAATAGGATTCCCCCTAGCATCACTCCACTTCAATGCATTGTTTTAACCACTTTTGATAATATTTGACAACATTTAAATGCTTTTGGGATTGTAAGGGTCAAGGGTCAAGATTTGGTATCAAAATCAAATATTGTGAGGGCTCCTTGGTATCTCATGTTGTCATCCCCCTTTAGGCCATGTTGGTTTGTGTGGCACTAATTTGGATGGAAGGGGGATAATAGATTTTTACTATTTTTGATTAATTTTGTAACATCTGAAGGCTCTGGAAGGCTTTAATAAGGTTTAGAGGTCAAGAGGGTAGGTTTCAAGGCTATTTTTGGATATAAAAGTGGTTTTATGACATATCCATTGGACATCCACGCTAGACCCATGCTAGGTAGCATGGGTGGAGAGTTCACCAATGTGGGGAAGCCTTAAATGTAAAAATTAACTTGTTTTTGGATGGATCTAGGTTACCAGAGGGTAAAAAGGCATGTGGCAGTCAAAAACTGCAATATGTATGGTCAATCCTTGTAGTTTAAGGTCACACCCCATCTATCCATGCTAGACAATGTGGATGGAACCCCCCTCACTATGCCTCTACTAAATCTAAAAGTTTTGGGCAGTTTTCACTAGGTTTTGAAAGGTTTTGAAGTTATTAGGGGTGACTAGAGGGGTTTAAGACTATGTGGACCCACTTTGGAGTTGAACATATACCCCCTAGGAAACACTAGAACCATGATGGGCAATGTGGCTCCAAAATTATTATCCAAAGTGATAAGTTTCATTAAGGTTTTACCCCCTATCAAGGTTTGGGGTTAGGCCATGTTTTTAGTAGCTGCTACAAATGCCAATGGTGGTAAGGCTATATAATTATGGATTGTTGGTCTTACATCAGAGAGCTTAGTCTTCCTTAGCCAATTGATGGCTACTCATACTTAACATACGATATTACTATTTTTATTCATAGCTTTATATTACTCCAATGTCATCTCCTAGTTTATCTTCTCTTTCTATTAAAAAAATTGAGTCCAACTTACAATTAACACAATGGTGAAAATATTTTTTCTTTTATGAAAATTGTATCCCAACTCTCTTCTAAGTTAACTTTGATACCTTGACTTCTCTAGTAAAGCATGTTTGTAGTGTCACATTAGACCTTTGAGTTTATGATAATATTGTGGTCTTACAACCTTGTCTAATTGTAATTACATGAACTATAGATATTCATGTCTCTCACTTTTCTTTGATCATATAATTTTTCTTTTGCTTCATCTTACATTATTCCCTATGTTTTTTCTTCATCATTTCATTTTTCTTTATGACCTTATATCATGAGATAATCATGATGTTACATAACTTACAAATCATAATATTTCTAGATCAATAAGTACAAAGCTAAGGATTACATAAGATTAATTTCCTTTAAGCTTAACACTCTGCTTTAAGGATTAGTTTCTTAACTTCCTTTTGGATTTAGTTAAGAAATTAATGAATGTATTAATATTACTATTGTATCTATTTTAACTTGTTCTATATAAGCCAAAGTTTTGGGTACGTTCTATGACTTCTCAACCAAAAACCATCTTTAATAGTATAGATTCAATGTCTTATGTTATTTGAAACATAGTTTTTGATCTTCATCATCAACTCTTTCTAGAAGTGATATCTCACATCATCTACAATATCATTTTTGGTTCCTCTTCTACAATTTTTAGTTTTAGTGTCCAACATTATAGCCTATGTTAATCTTAAATTTTTTTGGGCAAATCATCTCTTTAACATTCAACGTTAGCTAACTCTTTGATGTCTAGCATCAATCCTTATTTTGACATCTTATATCAATTCTTAAATAAATTATCTACACATAGATTCTTCTATCTAGAACCTTCTAGAACTTTTGAAAAGTTTCTATGGATTCCAATGTATGATTGGTTCATGATCTATGAGAGTTTTTTGGCTTATAAATGTGAGGATACTCCTAAATAGAAAGGGGTTGGATTTTTTATGGTTGGGATTCTTTGATTAGCTTTTGAAGCATCTAGTTGACTTTGGTAACTTTCATTGAATTTAGTTGCTTTGCAACTTAAGAGATTTAAAAATCTTTCTAAAGACCTTATCTCTCTATAGAATAACTATTCTCCTACTAGAGATATCAGCCTTTCTTGCTTTCTTTCTTTTTTTTACTAATCCATGTGTATCCCCTTCATGTTGTCCTCCTCACATATAGATAATTATTCAAAATTAGGTCAATACATCAATTTGATTCATTACTTTTCTTAGTTAACTTTTTAATTATCATTAGGTTCATTTATTAGAGAAAGAACAAGGTAACACAAGTTTTCATCAAATACCTTTCATCCCTAGAACATTTTCTAGAACATTTATAGCAAGTATCAATTCTCTTTGCATTGTAATCTATATCTATCCATTTCAGATTTCCTATTTTTGGCATTATTTAAAATCATTTTGGTCATTTCTCTCAAGATCAAGCATTTAATGTCATTGATCTATTTTAATATATGATATATTTCAACCACTTTTACTTCTAGTTACATACCATATTTGTTTTATTTTGTTTCTTTTTATACACATTTTTTCTATTCATTTCTATAAGCTATTGCACACATTCTATTTTCTACTTTTTGCTAACTAAGATTTAGCAAAATTTTCATATCATATTATCAAACTTTTCTAATGATATGCAAATTCCCTTTTGATTTATAAAAATTAATTAGAAAATTGATGTTCGTGAACTATTTGGTGGCCATGAGATTGCTTTGCTTAATTCTATGTTAGGTTGTGATGGATCTGATACTACAATGATCTTTACTATAACATCTTTCAAGTGCTAGAAGGAGGGCCTCCATGAAATTAACATCATTTCTAGAGTTTCCTCTTTGTTTATGCTTAAACTTTTTTTCCAACTTTCAATGACATGATATGTCAAAACACTAATGTCATATTAATTATTTGTGACTTTTATGTTTCCTTTAAATAGAATTCACATCTTCTATTTCAAGTACAAACCTATTTTCAAGGATGAATTGATGCACTAGTAATAGACCTATGAAGTCATAGTCACTTCTATCATTACAGCTATGACATCATCCTCTATTGGAGTTATTCAAGATTCAAATGCTCATGGATTAAAAAATAGCCTATGTTAAATGAGAGATGGATTATCTTCTTATATCTAACATGGTCAAGCTCATGGTAGAGTATGAGCACACTAATGATTTTCCATATTTTATCTCTAATCTAGATCATCTAATTAAACTAGATGATAATGAGAAAGATAAGGATATAATAGGATTCATCATAAAGAAAAAAAATATTCAAGAATGCATACATATATAGATTAAAGAGGTTAGAATGAAAAGCATCTTTGATCAACCTCTCAGTTCTCACATCACTCTTAGAGAAAGAAGAAGGAGTGTGACCTCTAAATCTAATATTCACCTTAGATGATGATGGAGAGTAGGAAACAAATGAGCCTAATAAAAACAACCTTTTAACACATCACATTCACAACATTAGCATTATAGTAGTTTTAAACACTTTACTTGGATATGTTCCTCTTACTATATAAGCACGTAGCCTTCTAGTAAGCTCTATTCCTTCCTATCAATTGTTTTATCTCAATAATATTAGTAACTCTAATTCTATTTTCGAATCCTCTATTCTACCTTTTGGAATCACATATTTCATTCTTCAACTATAACCTTTAATACCCCTTTTTTAGTTCATTCCACTCCCTACTCCTATTGCTTTGTCATTGTTTAACATTATCTAGCCTATCACCATGCCTTCTATCCTTGTAAAACCATCTAATCTAATCTCATTGGATATACCTACATATACAACTTTTACATACATTTCATATGTGTATCCTTCCTTAACATCATCACCTACTACTATGATTTATCCTACTATTAACTCTTCTATAATAGATCCAAAATTTCTAGAATTTCTTAATGATATGATGTTCCATCTTTAAAACACAAAAGATAAAGTGCATAAGGTATTACGCATACAAGGAAACATTTCTCTTTACTTGAATAGTAGTCCTTTAAGCTCCATCATTCCACTCCTATTACCCAACCTATGCATCCTTCTTATTCTCATCATGTTTTTTATCACACAAAATATTAAGATATTACTTCACCTAGTGTATCTTATATTATCACTCATTCTTTTCCATTACCTAAAATATAAATCTTTACCCATGAATGATAGACTAATAAGGCATAATCAATTAAATAGAGGATAATTCTATTAATATATAGAAGGAACCATCTAATATGGAAAAGAATGTTTTTTTCTAGGAACAAAAGAAGACTTCTTCTTTAAGAAGCCTCCTAGTTTCCTTCAATGCTATACAACTAATTACAATAGCAACTACTTCCCAAGCATCTTAGCCTACAAACAATAAGGTTCTAAAGTACATGACCATGATCATCCATTCAAAAGATAACCCATCTTTGTATGATCACATGAAAATATCTATAAGGCATCATGCCATACTATATGATGTTCTTAAGAGAAACATGGTTCAAAGAAACATTCCTTCTTTGAAGAAAGATATGTCTTCCTTTCTTAATGTTTTTTATTAAGGGTGAAATAATATGAACTTCCATGGTAAGAACATAAAGACTAACTTGAAGATGGAAAATATTTATCAACTACCACTCTATATCATCATTAAGGTATCAAATGAAGCTTTAATTTTAGATATTGATGATGATGTTATATCTAATATGATTACATGACCTATTATCAAATGTCTTAGTATTTATGATCAGGTATCTTTCATTGAAACTTGTACTAACCTCGTTTCTTTTAATAACATATGAGCAGAAGTTAAAAGTTCCATCAAGTTATCATTGATGTTGCACGTGAAAGACTCTATCATTAGAAAATCAAAGATCCCAAGTGTAGAAGATTTCTAACCTTGGATCCAAAGGGCCTCCAAGAAAGACGATCCAAGGTGTCCTTGACAACTTTGTCAATCACTTAGGGACTTGAAAAGTGTAAACAAGGTAAAAAAATGTAAAATATTGTAGATCTTATATAAGAAATAAATAAACAAAATAAAACTATAAAAACTTTACATAACAAATGAACTATGAATTTTATTACAATGAAAATATTGTAAATAAATAAAGTTTAGAATATGTATGGATTGCACCTAGATGTAAAAGGGGCTTTCTTTGATGGAGTTTAAAGCCTATTGTTGCTAGTAATCTTGAATCATAGTCAACTCCAAAATCTAGGTACTCCCCAACTCTAAAATTGAAACTCCTTATAGATTTCTCACAAAAATCTACAACTCATAAGGGGGGTGAAACACCACTAAATTTGCATGTTGTAACCTTGGTAACCCCATCCCATGAAACCTTAGGGTAAACTCTATTGTAAATGTGAAGATTATAACCCATAAGAGCCAATCTCACATATTGCATACTTTTTGAGCTAAAAAATTCCTCATAAGTGGCCAAAGCCTAATTTTCCAAGTAAAAAGAGTCACCTAGTATCTATATTTGGGCTTCAAGGGTCAAATTGCCTTTTCAAATGCCAAATATGGTAAATTGATGAGTTTTATGGGATGTATACATTTTTCTACNATCTAGGCTCAAAAATGACTTTTAGAATGCAAAAAAGGTAATTTCATGGGTTTTATGTAGGGTATACACTTTTCTACACTAGAGAACTCCTACAAGGAGGTAAATCTCATCTACCCCCAACTTGGAGGGCTATGGGCCATCTACTCCTTACAAAGTGGCATTAAAACTAGCATGGGGTAGTGTAAGGGATGGATCTCACCTATCCCCAGCATAGAGAGAGGGTGATGCCTTATGTAGAAGGGGTTAAGCTTCACTCC
This sequence comes from Gnetum montanum, assembly GCA_015680685.1. Lineage (NCBI taxonomy): Eukaryota > Viridiplantae > Streptophyta > Gnetopsida > Gnetales > Gnetaceae > Gnetum > Gnetum montanum. Next base: position 653,788 of record MNCI01007639.1, read on the forward strand.
CAATGTTGACCTCTCATCCCCCTAACGTTGACACCTCCTCCCTAGCGTAGAAGTAACATGATCAAGATTTTAATGTTGCATCAACTCTAGCAAGAACCCTATAATACCAGCATGGAAGAAGTAAAGCTAGTATGTAAGGCACACCCTATTTACTATTTTTGGTAAATAAAATGACCATGGAATATAACACTTTCCATATGTGATAAACCCCCTAGGGTTTGGGCACCAACCCCCTGAAGATGGTCAAAATTTGCACCAATTTGCAACCCAATCTGTTGGCCATTTGTAGCTAACTTGCAGCCCAAAATCCTATAAAACTAAAACCCTAATACCATTTCAAGATTTTACATTATTGGCAATTGCACACACTTTGCATTTTAAGCATTTTGACATTTTGGGCATCCAAGAGCTAGAGTGTTAATACCCTAATACCCCTATTACCCCCCTTGGGATTTGTAATCCTGGAGTGTTAATGTTGCCCTCTTGGGATCCTCAAATTCTAGCATGAAGCATTTTGACAACCTCAATTCTTCATATTTCTCAACCCCATCAATGACCAGCATTGCACATTTTGAGCAGTAATAGAGGAGATTCAAGAACATCAAGAGTGGTTGAGCATCTAAATCATGAAGTAGATTCTATCTTCTTCAATGGACTTGGAAACCCTACCCAACTAAACACCCCTTTGATCTCAAATGGGTAATTTTGTGCACATTTTTGAACTCATTATTTATTCATTTAATAAAATTTATAGTTTCATTTAATGTGCAATTTGTATTTATTTTTGATTTTCAAATCTACAATTTTTACAACCCCATTTTACATCCCCTAAGTCCCTAGGTGATCTACTAGACCATCCAGGACATGTTGAATTCCATTTTTCTTAGAGGCGCTAGGAATTTGGGTTGAGACTATTCATGACTAAGAATCCTTGGATTTCTAGTGGCCAAGATTTTCCACTACAATAGTTTCTAGGTGCTAGAAGGAGGGCCTCTACTAAATTTCTTTGCTAAAATCTATTCTTCCCATAGCTAGCATTAACTTGCAAGTTACAATTTTTTTTCTTCAACAAAAACCTTCTAAATTTTAGCCAAGATCAATGTTGTAATCACTTTCCCTATGCCCCACAAACCTAGTGTGGGTCTTACAGGTGTTTGGGTATTGGAATTTTTGCAACAATTACTATGAAAACCCAAGGAAAGTGTTGGTGGTGCAAATAAAAAAACCCTAATTTCCTTCCTCCTTGTGGTAAAATTTGGCAACTTTCCAAAACTATTTTATGGGAAGTCTTAAGTTTTCACCTTGGTTCCCAAACTTTTCCCCACCCCTTACCAACATTGGAATAGGAAAGTATGAGATTCCCTCATCTCATCTCCTCCCTTCCCTCTACCATACCAAGTGTAGAGGTAGCTAGGAGGCCAACATGGGTGAGGCTCGGTGTTAACATTATTAGCTTTCTATTTCTAGCAAAGGGATGTATCCCCTTTAGCTCCTATTTACTAATTAGACTAAGTAATTTTTTTGGCCATTTTTCACTAGATTTAAACTTTTTTGATAATTCCGATTACTAGAATTTGCATTTTCTTTTCTTTCTTTACCCTTATCGATAACCCTTCCTTCCCACTTCACCAATATTGGAATAGGAAGGTGTGAGATCCCTCCATCTCATCCCCTCCTCTAACCCCTACCACACCCAACGTAGAAGGTAGCTGGGAAGCTAGTGTGGATGAAGTTTGTTATAGCCATTTCACCTTTCCATTTTTGATAAAGGAGTATCCCCCTTACTCCTCACTTACTATTTATAGTAAGTACTCTATTTTCAGCCATTTTTTCTTCTTTTGAGAATTTTCAAATTCTAGTTGCTAGAATTTACTCTATTTTTACTTTTGCTAGCTTGTCTTAAGTAGTTTTTAGCATGATATCCATGTCTCTTCCATAATCGACAAAGTTGCCTTACAACTATACCAAAAATGTGTTTGATCAATAGTACATGAAGGTCTATGATCCCAAAGACCCTACCATGATGAAATGTAGATAGTCCCTAAGACATAGGGGTCAAAGTCCTAGGTTCTCAACAATAAATGAAGAGAATTATAACTTCATTTACACCAAGATCCATGCTAGCATGCTAATCCCATGAGCAGGAGCAAAAGCCAAGAGGGAATTTGAGCTCATTCATCACAATGGAAAGGGGTATATGCTTTTCCCCTATAACCAAATACCTCTTAATTACATCTACACTAGCATCTTAGCCCTCCTCATTAAGGTTGATGAAGATTACTGAAATGCTACCTCTGATGAGAAAATAGAGGAGGAAGATGAATTCAAGGCAAAGTTTGAGCTTGAGAACCTTTTGTAGGGACTCTTCCAACAAGGGACCTCCATGTCCATGGTGCCCACCTCTACCACATTTTCCTTGTCCTCTAGGAACATCCCACCATCTTTATCCCCATCGTAACTGACCATGTTCATTCCCATGCAAGTAGTTTTCATGCACCAAGCTCAATTGGTGTTGTAGCCAATCATTTTTCATTTCTCCCATGCCACTTGCCACTTAGCCTAGGTCAGTATGACTAATGTTAGTGGTAGTTACTACTAACCCATTAACTAGTCAAGTGACATCCATCATGGAACTGTAAGAAACCCAAGGGTCACATACCCCGTTTCTTCCATTTATGCCTCAGATACCAACACAAACATCTTTCTCCTTGTTTGGTCCATAGACTACAACCATGATGCAACCTCTTTACTTTATCTTACAACTAATAGCAAGGCCATAAGCCTTCCAAAAAATACCATAGTAGTATGTGTAAACTCTACAACTAGCTCCAACACCATAGGGCCTAGATCAAGCCTTCTAGATGATCTCAGACTAGATGGAGGAGTTGAAGAGGCTCAAGGCCTCTACTTCCCAAAGTGTCAAGATCATGAAATTTTACTAGGACAATCCCACTAGTCATGTGAGACCACCCTTGAGACTTCCTCTTGATGTCCCTATCTTTTAATTTAGCAAGTATGATGGAGAAGGTGATCTCAACACTCACCTTATAACTTTCGATTCAAGTGCATGTTGTTGCAACAATAGCTACACACTATAATGAGAATCTTCCCTATGTCCTTAATAAAAAAAGCACTTGTTTGGTATCATGCCTTTCCAAGAGGATCCATATCCTTCCCTAAAGACTTCATAGCCCAATTCGTTAACCACTTCAAGCACAACTTGAAGCCTGATACTACACTTAACCAACTAATGAAAGCTAGGTGGGGATCCCTAGAACAACAAAAGATGACCTAAAGCTACCGAAATATTTTAAGTTAGATTGCTTTTTCCACTACCACAAACTGCGTGGTCATGACAAAGACTTCTACCTTGCATTGAAGGATGACCTATAGTAGATGATAGATATGGAAGAGCTAGTTCTAGATGCATCCAACCTTATATAACCATAGAACCAATCAATGTAGATGTATAAGGACTCATTAAATGCCAACAATGTTGCATACATTATGTTGACATTCAACATAGATGACAATTGGATATCTACAAGGGAACCATTTTTTATTCAAGTATCTCCTTGTGATGAAAGGAATTCTTCAGCTACCACTAGCTCAAGATCCCCCTTTGTCATGAGAGTAACATCACGAATGCCTCTAAGGAAACCTTTTGTTATCAAGGTGTTCTAGCCCACTATAACCCAACTAGCCATAGCCCAACCAATTGACATAACCATGAAATAACCTCCTATGGTGGTTAATGCTATAGCCTCTTCCTCACAACCAATGACTGATAATCATAATGCTTCAACCAAGAAAAGGAAGAAGCATAATCAAAAGCATAAAAAGGATGATGAGTAGGTTTAGGCATGGAAGGAAGTGGGCCCATCGAAGCCCACTTCCATATCATCTATGTCCATGACATTCTCTACCCAATCCACCACAACCAGCAAGCCACAAGAGGACCCCAAGATCCAAAACTAGAATAAAGAGAAGAGACCCCAACCACAACAACCTAGGGCTGAAGTTCACATTTTGGGACACATGATGGAAGTAAAGGATAATCGGGGCACACAAGTCCATGGTGAGAAATAAAAAATTCCTTAGTGTGATGGAATAGGTTAAGTAGTTCCTCAAGAAAAAGAATACAACCTTGACTTTGTATAACTAGAACATGACTTCTACTACACATCATGAGGTTCTACTCAAGATGTTGACTTCTATTTCGATTAGTAAGGACATCCTTGCTAATGAGGAATCCATCCATGCTATAATGGTTTCTTCTTCATTGAGGGAAAAGAAGTCAACATCATTGGTGTTTAGTAATAGCAAGGTGAAAATCAACTCCCAAAATGGTAAAGTAACTAAGGATTCTCTTTTCATCATGATTTAGATGGGGTAATTTAATGTGCATTGGGTGCATGTAGATGATGGGGCTACAACAAATGTCATTACATGCACCATCGTTTAACAATTTGGCTTAACGAAGAAAATATAACATACATCAATAGCTACTCTCAAGTCCTTCAATAGATCAAGGGTTGTTGTTGAGGGATCTATCTCCTTGGATTTTGTTGTAGGGAAGTAGTTCTCGATAATCATGAGTTTCTTAGTGATGAAGGAGATGCTAGTTTAACCTTATCTTCAAAAGATCTTTGTTGGCTCAATTAGAAGCTATTCCTCACCCATACATCAAGAGATACACCTTTCTTATGAGGAAGGTGAAATCATTAGTCATGGTGATAACACAATGCCCCTGGATGTCAACAATGTAGACATAGAGCAAGGGTCTCAACTGGAGTTTCAAGAAGAAACTCCCAGTCATGAAACATAACAACCCAAGAGAGAGGAGAAAGCCAATAATTATAACAAGGGGTAGTACGCTGCATTATGGGATGAACTCCCTTTTAACATCATCAATGAAGGGGATGGTGAGTACAAACTTGTGTTGAGTAGACCTTACAAATTTTCTAATCTTTCAATGATTATAAAGAGTCTGCACAAGTGAAGTACACCTTGACCCTCTCATCCCATGTCCTTATAACCATATAATGATATGTATTGATAGCCATGTAGCCTAAATGTTCTTTATTAACTTATTTTTCATTTTTATTTGCTTTATTTACACTTTTATGCATGTGATCTAAGCTTTTCATTTGGATTTTTATTCATTTATTACAGCCTTTCTTTTTCTTTGCTTTTGCACATGTTTTAAAACTAGAAAACCCATAAAAAATTTTAAATGGAAAATTTCCAATTATATAAGTTTCCTTTTAATAAGGCCCACCATGGTTTAAAACTAGCAAAACTAAATGCCCTCCATGGACTAAAATTGGCAAAACTCATGGCTCATCATGGTCTAAAATTGGCAAGCCTACACCCTACCCAGGCCATAAACTAGCACCATAGTTTACTAAGACTTTAAACTGGCACTACAGTCCGCTAAGACTTTAAACTATCATCACAACCTACTAGAACCTTAAACTAGTGATAAATGTGTGGCCCTTCATGTTTTAAAATTGGCAAGAAACCCTTATCCTATGGTCATTCATAGTTTAACCATTTTTTCAACATAGCTAATGTAACCATCAATAACATAGCTTCACTTACAACATTTATAACCTCAAAACCTTAAAGTAGTAAAGCCATGAACAACATATATAGCCAAAACTAAAATCAAAACTTAAAATTTAAAACATTTTAAAATAATATATATAGCCATGGACATACTATGTAGCATAAATATTAAAACAATAAATCATTAGTATCAAAATGTCTACAACTCAAGCATTGGCCAATATGGGCCATACAACATCCAACATAAAATGAACTAAACAAAAAATTCATTAACTAAAGTTATCACATCATGCTCTTGGTGGTGCCAAGGGGGTATCTAGAGGGGAAGGAGGTGGTGCATCATCATCATCATCATCACCAATACTATCGGGGCCACCAACATCATATGGTACCTATGACATAACAATTTACAACCAAAAAGTAAGCAACATAACCAAAACCATGACATAAACAAATGCAAAATTAAAACTTAAAACATAAAACATAAATGTCATTAGACCTTTGGGGAATATGGCTCTATAAACTCAAGGAATATGGTGATGGCTAGTCTCTAAACATTGGAGAATCTAGTATTTTATCATGCTGGCATAGTCAATATCTCCAAAATTGATTCTTGTGAAGATATCAGTCCTATCTACACCCATCCATGATGGTAGCTCCCATGAGACTCTAGTCGTAGAGACCTCATTGGTAACTCTAGTGATCAAGGGAATGGAAGACTTAACTACCATGAGAGTTCTTTCAAAGAGGTTGAATTTCCTTACAACCTAAATGCCTTGGATAAATATGTTCCTCTTCTATCATTTAGTCATTTCCATCCTCAACCACTTTAGGTTTGTCTCTCGATTGGCCTTATACATGTGCTTCTAATCATTTTGTGTCTTACCCAACTCCAAGACCCAAGAACTATAATCCTTTCAATCCTTAGCCTTTTGGGTGATCAAGTCCATTTGCATCTATTGCTTATGTAACTCTAGGGAGAGGGCAACCTTATCATGGATGGTATGCCAGTAGTGTGCCCATGTGATCTCTTTGGTCTAAAAGGTCCCTAAGCTATCCATATGGGCTTCTGCAAAGCCCTTACATTCCTTAATATCCTAGATTCTCTTATCTTACCTTTTATTTTCCTCCTTCAAAGCCACAACCTATTTTTATAGAGATTTATTGGAGCTCTGAATCTCCCATAAAGCTTTTGCACATGAAACTACAAGATCATTGGTAGTTTCACATAGCCATAAGGGAACATGCGGGATGTCAAGAGGAAGTTTATGTAAGGAATTAAACTCCATGTCTTGGGTTAGGTCCCACATAACTAATGATACTAAAATAATAAGAATATAACCATATCTAAGGTGTAGCAAAACATAGTTCTTACCAATCTTGGGTGTGATCTATTACAATAGACTAACCATGTGCATTGCCATCCCATGCATGAATCCTATCTTTTCTAAGACCTATACCCATGGTTTCATGTAGAACATGGATGTAGAGACCTCTACTAGTGGCTTAGAAACTACAATAAGCATAAAAATCATTGGGAAAGTAAGAACTAAGAAATTAAACATAAAAACATAGACAATAATGAGTAAATCATAGGCATACTTGGATCCACATTCACAGTCTCATTCTCAACCACATCATCATCATCAGGGATGTCAATTGGAGGTTCTTTGGGTAATGGCTCATCAAACAAGGTATCTAGATCATCCATATCTTATGCAAGAATGCCTCGTCTGCATGCCTTTGTTCCTCCTCTGCCATGGAAGCTATATGACTACACTCCTCCTTTGCAAGTCTTTGTGCCTCCGCTACCTATCTTTTCTATTTTTCAACAATGGCAGCTTGAGCTACTATGTTCCACCACTAACTTGTAGTCATAATCTATTAGAAAAATTAGCATGTGTATCCATAAGACATAACATAACCAATAAGGTTAGGAACATAGTTAAAGCATACCTATGATTGCCTGATCTAACTAAGGGATCTTAAAGATGATCCTTTACTTAGAGGGTGGCTTTGATGCTAGTAGTGTTTCCTTTACTAACCATTTCAAATTGGTCTTAGCTACCCCATTAGCCTTGGCAAGAAACTATCAAGCTATTTAGATGTTCACTAGGAATGTAAGAGGTGCCTTCCCCATGCTATCAAGGGATTCACAACAACTAATACCAAGGTTCTTAGTGGTCATAGACAATGAGTCTCCCATGTCCTCTGGTGGGTTTCAAGCCTACATAGTTGGATAAAGATGTTTTATCCAAAGTTTGTAGAGCTATTTTGGTTCTTGGTGCATCCATGATCCATTCTTGCTCACCACCAAGAATTCCACAAATTTATTTAGATAGCTTGCAAAAACATCATAGTGCATGTGGACTGTCATAGAGGGGTACCTATGGAATTTGAGGGTATTCTCCTTGAGGCTAGTAGCCAAGGAAGCATCCTAGTTAAAATGAGTCCCCTCTATTAAGACCTTCTTGAAGGTCCATCCTTGTGCAATATCAATTACCTTCTTTTGTGATAACAATTTAGGAAAATCTTGAGACCTAAACAACGGATAGGACTCCCTTGCATCAGGGTTTATGAAGCCCTTAAAATCAAGTCCACAGTGGCCTTTGTTGACATCAAACCACTCCTCAAATTCCTTATGATGGCAAGCCTCCTTCATTATTTTGGTGGCAACTATTATCCTATCAATGGAAACACCAAACAAGTCTTGAAAGGTAATCTCACTAATGGCAATGATAATCGATATGCCTTGCACTGTGATGTAGAATACATTAGCTCTTATGTTGAAGGAGTCAATGATGTTCAGCATCTCTAGAGAAGGAATAATAGGGCTAGGTGCCATGAAGACCTTGATCAAACCTACATACATAATGTTTGTTTGAATGTTCTTAGATGTCTACTAGCTCAACCACTTCTATGTTGGTCCCACATCAATAAACTTTAGGATGAGAGTATCCATAGAACATTTGATAAGAGGTATAATGACATCAACAAAAGTGGAAAGTCCTATAAGCCAAAGATAAATTCTTAGCATTAGTCCAGCTATGTTTGCAACATAGAATACTTAAGATGCACATAGCCATATAACTTTAGATATATCATAGAAAATCATACATTTTCTCACCTTTCTTCTTCTTACTTAGTGAAGCTAGTGTGGGGCTTCTAGTAGTAATGCCTACATCTCTAATGGCCTTCAAGGCTGCCCACCAACTATGTGCTATTTTGGTGGAAACACACTTATTGTAAACAAGGTAAAATTTGGTAGGGTATTCATGAAAGTACCCATTTAGCTATTTGAAAATGACATGTCTAATCTTAGGACCTTAAGTGAATTCACTTAGTATGGTGTGGACTACCACAAAGACTTGACCATTCTTGATCAAGCTTTGATTGTTAACCCAAAAATTTGCATGTTATAGTCAATATCCATCATGTAGCTTTCACCCCATGAAACCTAAGGCAAAACTTTATTACAAATGTGAATAATGTAACCCATAGTGGGCAAGTTTAGTGACTAAAAATGTTAGTGGCTAGAATCACCAAGGGGTCGATAGATGCATAGCCTAACCCTAGGTCTATTTGAGGGCTTGCTAGAGGTAGAGACATGGTGCCTAGAATGGTCTTGTCAATTGGACAGGGACTTACCAAATGCCATGCCAAATAGTGCTAAGTGTTAAAGTAGTGTTTTGCAGTGCTAAGTGATGTTGAAAATGTTAGTGGTTTCGATGGTATCAATGATGTTAAAGGTGTAGAGTGTAGTCATAGGTGCTTGAGGGGAAGTGTAGTCAAGGTTTTCAGCAAAAAAATGAGGGTACTAGCATGTGAAGATTGTTGCCAAAGCATAGTTATAACGTGACCACACATAAAAATAGTGAAAAATGCAAAGAAGACATGAAAAATGTAGGATAGAGAAACAAAACACCACCCAAAATATGGTTGAGCGTAGTTATCTCCAAAAGAAATTTAGAAGGTATGCAGTGTACAATAGGCGAGGTGGAGAGCATAGTCATAGTCTTGGTGGTGTTTGGTCATGAAGACTAGCACTCATCATGATGTCTATGCCTACTAGGTTGGCCACCACAATGTACCTTGGGTCATGGTGTTCTACAAGGCTATAGGAAGGCTATGCTAGGCCATGGTCTGCAACTCTACCTCTCTCTGGTTCACTAGTGTGCCTTTGGGTCTTGTTTGCCCAAAATTCCAAAATGCCAATTGCGCTTCAGATTTTTGAACACCTAAGATGTAGATGGTGGGGGTATTTATAGAGTTGCCAAAAAATGTGGAGAGACTACGACATAGTAGTGGAACGATTAGGAATATGCCATCACCTAACTACACTCTTCTATGCTCTCAAGAACTCTAAAAGGCTACAAGACTTTGACTACATTGCCAACTACATGTGAGTGTGCTAAAATGACCAAAATGTACTTGATAAAATGTGAAAAATGCAAATTTTGGAGACTACACTCTAGACTATGCTATCCACTATTTGAAGTGGAGTTGAGTGTAGTTACAATTTTGGGATAAAAGGGGATGCAAAAAAGATGCATGTTGCTGCTAAAGTTATGTTGGAGCTAAGGTGAATGATTATGCTATGTTATGAAGGCCTTTGAAGATTTTTTTACATGTCTACACTCAACTACGCTCTAGATTGGAGGAGAGCATAGCCCAACACTTAGCAAAATTTCTATAAAATCCAATTAACTACACTCCAGGGTAGTGAAGAGCATAGTCTCAATAGTTTGAAAAAATTGCAAAAATTTGGGCCTTGATGTTGTCTACACTTGACTACACTCCTAGGTAGTGGAGTGTGTAGTCTCAATAATTAGAAAAATCTATAGCTGTTGGCTTGACACTTCAAAAAATTTGCAAAACTGGCTTTTCGTGTGAATACACTCTCTACTAACTTGACTACACTTTGGGGAAATGGAGAGTGTAGTCCCAACACTTAGAAAAATTTGTAGAAAGTGCCATCATTCTAACACTTAGGCAAATTTGTAGTTGAGAAGTTGTAGCTCAAATTTGATGGTGTTTCATTAGCTTCTCTTTGTTGATGTTTGGAGGAGTGGCCTGAGAGACATCAACAAAGAACTACAAAACACCATAGTAAGCTTGGCACCAACATCACTCTTCAGTACATGATTGGATTTCATTGCACCATGCTCAAGAGTGATATGGGTGGTAGTATGCTAGGAGTAAAAGGTGTAGGTAATGTGCTAGGGATAATATGGGAGATAAGATGCACATAGGGCATTAAGATGTTAGATGTAGACTTAGCATGGCTAATGATGGCCATGGCACCAAGTTGGCTTGCCCATGAAAATTTTGACCTCTCATCGAAGTGCTCATGAGAGATTCAAGGTGGATTCAAGGCTTGACCAGTTGCAAAATTGCAACTCTATTAATTTTCTTTGGGACATGTTTTTCCCCTTTACTCTTTGTTTTTCTTTTTCTTTTTCTTTTATTTTTCTTTTCTTTTTTCTTGCTTTTCACTTTTCTTGTTTTTCTTCTTTTTTGCTATGGGGAAAAACCTACATTTGGTTCTACCCATTGCTAACTATGAACTGTAAGATATTTTCCATCAGGTGGACTGTGTACCACCTAATGGACTTTACTTTGATGCAACTATGTCATGTCTATAGAATAGGTGTTTTCTCCCTGGGATGATTTTTGTTACATCTTCCTAGGCTTTGACTAGCCAATAGAGGCTCCTCACGAGATGACTTGTGTTACATCCACCTTGTGTTTTATGGTTCAACTTGGAAAGGATGTCATGCATTCATAGCACATGAGCATTAAAGGGTTTGCAAGCTTTGCTATGTGGGGAAATGTAAGGGTATGGAGACATAGTGATGGATGTGCATAGGCCATAATGAGATGAGTGGGATGTGCACTCTTAAGTGCCTTAGTTAGTGCAATGATGCATATCGAATCAAGGTAGCAACTTGCTACTGTAATGAGATGTACCTTTACATGACCACCAAGGGGCTTCATCCTACAAACATAACTCCAAGAAGGCTTGAAAACCATAAAAAATGAAATGCAAATAAAGTGCCAAGTGCAAAGATGTTATAAATTCTCTAAAGGTTGAACTAGTCGCAAGTGTGCATGCAGCCAATGAAAGTGTTGGGGCAATGATGCTGTAAGTGCTCCAAAGGCTACACCAGTGGAAAGGGCTCAAAAGGATAGCAAAATATCAATTTAAGATCATAGAAGACTATAAACATAATTTAAGGTCCTAGCATACCATGGTGCACTAGTTTATAGCTATATCAGACTACTGTATGCTAGTTTAACATCACAGTAGATGAGTGATGTGCTAGTTTTAGCATCATGGCAAACAAGTACTATGCTAGTTTAATGTCATGGAAGATGAGCTATTGTGGCAATTTAACGTCATGATCCAAGGATGATTTGTGCTAGTTTATAGTCATAGTAGACTCTTGTGCTAGTTTTTGCATCATGGAGGATGGGTTGTGCCAGTGTTAGTGTCATGGTAGATGGGTTCCTACCTTGCTTCAGTGAGATACAATGTTACATGCCAAATATGCTCGTGCATAGCCATGCTATGTTCTTGCAAGATCCTTAGAAAAAAAACATCAAAAAACACCCTTTTTAATGAGATTAATGCATAAATGAATGAAAAGTAGTGTGACAAAATTTTAATAGTGGTAGTTTTAAGGCCATTCTAGGCCACAACCATATTTTAAAGCCATTTCGGGCCTTTTAGTGTTGCTAGTTTTAGGCCATTTTAGGCCATAGGTGCTAGTTTAAAGCCATGGTGGATCATGATGTTGCCAGTTTAAGGCCATGGTAGGCTATGTGTTGGAACTAAAAGCATTATTTAAAGGCCTTTTTAGCCCTTGCATTGCTAATTTAAGGCCATGGTGGGCCATAGCAATGGAAGGAAAAGCATTGCCAGTTTTAGGCCATATTAGAACATGGTGAATGTTGCTAGTTTAAGGCTATGGTAGGTCATGCATTGCTAGTTTAAGGCCATGGCAAGCCATGCCATTTTTTTTATTTTAGCTTTTATGATTTCTATATTTTTAATGTTTTTCATGTGTAAGAAAAGAAGATAAGTGTGTAAACAAAGTGAAATGATGTGTAAGCTAAGCAAGCAGGCTAAATGTAAATGTGTAAATAAATGCAATGCAAGTGAAAGTCAAAAATGATGATGCATAGCAACAAAGGGTAGGTAGGCACCTAGCACATATTGGGACAAAGGGATACCTTGGTCATGTAGTTGCTTCCTGATCTAGTGTGGATTAGGAGGTGCATAGGGCCTAGAAGCATCCTCTAGGAGGTTGTTGGCTTCCACCAGTTATTCAGGTGTGTTAGCCTTATGCACTACATTGTCTACCATAGGTACATCACTAGGAAATTCAACTGCTAAATCCTTGCTCCATCTCCATGTTATTGATGGCTAGAGGGGTGTTTTTATCACCATGGATGATAACTTCACCACCTCTGTATGGAAGGTGGATTTCTTGGTTGATGGGAGAGGAGACGACTTGTAACTGGGCCAGCTAAGGCCTACACAATATCAAGTCAAAGCCAGGAATTTCCTCTATGATGGTAAATTCTAATTGCTTCCCTACCATGAAGGCTATGTTGATGACACCCCTAACAATGATGTGTGATTAATTGAAGAATTTTAGACACATGGTTTTTGTTAGCCTAATTTATTCTATGAGGCCTAGCTTGTTGATGACTGTGTATAGGATGATGTTTATTTCCAACCTGTCATTGACATGGACTCTATGGATTGTGCATTGCCCAATGTGTATGTTAATAAACATTGGAGATATTATGACCTTCCGTCATTTGGAGTTGATCTTGATTACCTCTTCATGAAACACTATGGATGTTGAACCTAATTCCTATGGTGCGAGGGGTAACATCACTACATGGATGATGCCCTCATCTATAGGGATGTCCTCCATAAAAGGAATGGAGGTCAACATCTAGGCCAATGCTTCCCAATGGGTAGATGAGGTCATGACTAGATCATACAAGCTTAATGTTGGGTTTTTTTATTTTAGCATTTGCTTGACTTGATCCAGTGCATTGGTGAAGTCTTTGCTATCAATTATTGTGTTGGCCTTGAACTCCTCCATGTAGCCCTAGAGACAAATCTGTTATAGAGGAGACTTAGGCTTGGTTTGCTTGGCTCATTTAGGAGCCTTAGTAATCAGTCATGGTTTGTTGTTTAAGGCCTTTTTAGTTGCTTTGGACATGTGCACTACAGAGATAGGGACCAACTTCAGTAGATCATGTGCTCTTTGGTCTCATTATTGCCTAGCTATTTCACCTACACAACACTTGTTCAACACCTTCTGTTGTCACCTAGTAATCCATGTTGCTGGTGGAGTTGGCCCTTGGAGGAGAAGGGACCAACACGTTGCCCACTACCAAGATTTGGATAGGAGAGGGGCCAAGATGTTGTGGCATCCTATGACAAATGGTTTCTTAACAATGTTTGTTGTGGCATGCTAGTTTAATGTCAAAGAAAATAAGCGTGCTAGTTTAACATTGTAACAGATGAGTGCTATGGGATCCTAACCATGAAGGGTATTGTATGTGCCTGAAGTGGCACTTTGACCACAAAAGGAGGCCTCAAACACGTGGAGGTTGAGAGGACCTTTGCACTGCTAGGAGGCAAATAGACCACAAAAGGATGCTTCACTAGTGTTGACTTGCCACCCACGTTGATGGTGTTTATGATAAATGCAAAGGTGTTTTCATTGGACTAGTTTGCTATGTCAAGCACTAATTCATCCCTATCTATCATTCTTTGCAAATCATCTTCCAAATCTCAATAGAAGTCCATGCTATGATTGGAAAACTAGTGGTAATGATAGAATTTGTCCAACCTGAAGTGCTAATGGATCAAGGCTTCGTTTGGGTGCTACTGAGGTGAGATTTTTTAGTAGCTCATAGTACTTGTCATGCCTTTAGCAGGCATCCTTAGACACTTGTTTGTGTTGGATTTGCCCAGGTTTCAATAGTTGATCTAGAAACTATGAAGGTTTTAGTGGCAACAAGGTATACTTTGAGTGATCCTTACACTCAAAGATGGGGCTTGGAGTGGCTTGTGCTATGACCTTTGCCAATGTAGGTGGGTTGGTTGTCTAGGTGCTAGAGTTGGTAGCTTTGTGAGCTGGGGCTTTGGGCTACCTAGCCTTTGGTCCTCAATTGCTTACTTTAGGGTGTGTGGCTACCATTTCCACTATTGCATTTTACTTCTTCACATGCTAGTTTTTATAGGTGATGTAGGCCAAATCCTTGCTAGCTTGTGCTACCTTTTCTATGCCCTTAGTTTGGGAAAATTCTTGGCTCAAAGACTTTGAGGCCAAGTAGTATAGTTTTGACTTGATAAAGTTGTTAACTACATCATTAAAGATGGCTAGGAGATGTGTCTCAACATTGAATAAATTTTTGCATAGGCTCTAGGTGGCCCTACTTAATCCACATGAGTTGATCTAAGGTTGCTTTAGGCTTCAATTTGTACATAAAGCATGTCATGAACTAGCCTAGAAGATCCTCCAAAGAGGAGATAAGGCACTTGGGCAAAGAGTAGTACCAATCTAGGGCTTGGCCTATGAGTGACATGACAAAAACACATTTGATGGCATGTTTCCAAGCTTGTAGTAGCAAGCACTTGGACTTGAATGTGACCAAGTGCATGTTGGAATTTCCTTTATCATTGTACTTGGTAAGTTGAGGTAGTGAGACCCCAATTGGCAGAGTTGGTGGTGGGATAGCAGGACTTATCGGGTCATCCTAGTAGAAGTTCACTACCTTGATAGTTTTGGAGGAAGTAGCTTTAAGTTTCCTCACCTCCTCCATCAAATTTTAGATCAGCTAGAACACCTAATCTAAGTTTTGAGATGCACTACTTGATTACATTTGTTGTGCTAGCTTCTATGTTGGTGGTACGGTGCAAGGCTAGATTTCTAGTTATGGAGCCACACGATGTGGTTGATGCATTATCTGTGCTATGGACATGTTGATTAGGGCAAACCACGCACGGATGGATTGGACTAATGCCTAGAGCACTGATGAAACAAACAACAGGTAAGGTGCCTAAGTCATTTGGGGCCTAGAGATGGCCCTTACATGAACATAGGGTTGAGTTGGCATGGTTACTGCTAGAAAAGATAGCTAAGAAAGTTGAGCCAATGCCATGAATGGCAAGTGGAAAGGGGCTATTGCATCATAGTGCATGTATTGTGTTTGATGTGTTGCTATTATAGGCATTGACCTAGCCATGGAGTAGGAAGATGATGTTGGTTGTATAACCATCTTAGGGAGGATAGATGAACTAACTTGAGGAGGGGTAGGGCTAGGGAGTAATTGTTGGAATACAATGTGAAAGGGGCTCTTGCATTTGGAGCAGGCTTTAAACTTGTCTTCCTCCTCCTGTAGGGCTTCCTTGTAGCTTGTCCCTACATCATGCTCATTTGCATGGATGAGCTAGAATAATAACCAATGGTGGAACTCCATGAGTGGGATGATGTCAAATAAGAAGGGGATATACTCTCATCCATCTCGATGGGTTAATTCAAAGTCTTATTTTTCCTTCATGTCAAGACAATCTATGGGCAACTCTGCTTGGATCTTTGCACATAGGAATTTATACTATTCATTGTTGAGCATAGCATAATCTAGGTGGATAATGATGGTGTCAAGTATGTTAGACACCGATGTTGAATGTTGATCTAGGTTCATCTTCACAAATCATTTTGTGAAAGAGAGAGATGCAGGTTGCTGTTTACAAAAACAACTAACTCTGAAAATGGCAGAAAAATGACTAAGTCTAAAAATTGCAGAAAAATGGCTACCTATTGAGAGTGCAGAAAATTTTTCTAACTGTTGAGTGTTGCTCTCTACACTGAGAACTAACTACACTTTATACTAACTATGCTCTCTATGCTTAGAGAATAGAGACTTAGAAAAATAGTGGAGAGAAATGCAATTTGGGTTGCTACATGGGGTTCCAAGGGGACTAGAAATGGGGTACAATCCACATCAATAGGGGTGTAGATAGCACACAAGGTAACACAATGGAGTCCAAAAAAGGAAATGAATTAGCGCTTCTTCTAGCACCAAAAAATATAGCAATCGAAAATATTAATGGCTGGAATCACCGAGGGGTCAATAGATGCATAGCCTAACCCTATGTCTACATGAGGAACTGCTAGGGGTGTTGATGGGATGCCTAGAATGATTTTTTGATTGAATAGGGACTTACCAAATGTGATGTCAAATGGTTCTAAGTGTTAAAGTAGTGTTTCATGGTGCTAAGTGGTGTTGACGGTGTCAGTGATGTCGACGATGTTAATAGTGTAAAGTGTAATGATAGGTGCCCAAGGAGGGGAGCATAGTCAATGGTTTTAGTGAAAATGAGGGTTCTGACATGCAAAGACTATTGATTGAGCATAATTATAACATGACCATGCATAAAATAGTAAAAAATGCAAAGAAAACATGAAAAATGCAGGAGAGAAAGACAAAACACCACCCCAAATGTGGTTGAGCATAATTAACTCCAAAAGCGATTTAGAAGGTGAAACACCATAAAATTTTGGATCTTGGTATCTTGACTAAAAATTTGGCTAAGTGTTAAAATGGTGGCACTTTGCCCAAATTTTTCTAACTGTTGAGTGTAGTTAGCTCCAATTTCCATATTTGCAAAATTTTTCTACGTGTTAGAATGATGGCACTTTCTACAAATTTGTCTAAGTGTTGGGACCATGCTCTCCACTGTAGTAGAGCATAGTTAGCTTCAACAACCAATTTTCTACAATTTTGGCTAAGTGTCAAAACAATGACAAAAGTTGTAGAAATTTTTCCAAGTGTTGTGCTACACTCTCATTCTCCCTACTATGCTCTAGAGCATAATCAGTGTAGCATACACTTTTGTGGCCAGTTTGCATGGGTGTTAAGCTAGTTTGCATGGGTGTTAAGCATGGAAGAGGCATTTGGTAGATTTTCTAACTCCTACAGCTACCCCTTCTGCTATGCTTATGAGTGTAGCTAGTGTAGCAAGAATAAGCATTGAAATTTATGCCAAATTTTTCTATGTCCATGCTATGCCCTAGTTCATCCTACTATGCTCATGAGCGTAGTAAGTGTAGCAACACTAAACATTAGTTGCGAGCTTTTTCTAAGTGTCCATGCTATGCTCTATCTCATCCTGCTATGCTCATGAGTGTAGCAACACTATTGTTTAGTTTTTGCAAAATTTGCCTAACTATTGAGCTATGAACCAAAGCATAGCTAGTGTAGCAACATGGAACTATGTCTAAAATCTTCTAGAGCTTAGCATAGGCCTTCATTCCAACTCTAACACTTCTTTGGCAATCAAGATCAACGATTTACATTTCTCCTACACCCCCATTTGTCCCAAATTGTACCTACACTCTAGAGCATAGCGAGCATGGCAATGGATTGATCGTAGCAAGGGGAGAGCATAGCAAGCATAGCAACTAGAGTTAGAAAGGTTTTTGAACTTTTTCTGGTCACCTTTGGACTTAGAAATTTTTTTGAATTTTTCTTGTAGTCCCACCTACCGCAGTACCACATGGCACCTAATTCGCATTTTGGATTAACCCTAGTGAAATACCACAAAATTTTGGGTCTCGGAATCTCGGTTACAAATTTGGCTAAGTGTCAAAATGGTGGCACTTTGCCCAAATTTTTCTAAGTGTTGAGTGTAGTCAGCTCCAACTGCCAGATTTGCAAAATTTTTCTAAGTGTCAAAAAAGTGGCACTTTCTCTCAAATTTGTCTAAGTGTCAAAACTTAGCAAAATTTTCTAAGTATTGGTGCTATGCTCCCTAGCATAGCTAGCGTAGCATGCATGAAGTCTTGTATTGCAAAAGTATCTAAGTGTCAACATCAGTTACAGAAATTTTTCAAAGTGTTGTGCTATGCTCGACACTATAGCTATTACACTTGACACTATAACTATTATGCTCTATAGTGACACTGTAGTTGTTACGCTTGACACTATAGCTATTATGCTTAGAACTATAGCTGCTATGCTCTACTATGCTCTAGAGCATAGTAAGCATAGCCAACACACAAATAGCCAATTTTGCAAAAAAATTTAAGTGTTGTGCTATGCTCTCATTGCCCATGCTACACTCCAAAGCATAGCTAGCATAGCACACTTTTTAGTGACAAGTTTTTCCTAAGTGTCAAATCAGAAGTTGTCAAGCTAGCTCAACATGGAAGAGGCATTTGGTAGATTTTTCTAACTCCTGAGGCTTCCCCTCATACTACACCCTAGAGCATAGCCAGTGTAGCAAAAACAAGGATTATAGTCTTTACAAGATTCTTCTAGTTGTCCATGCTACATCCTATCCCTAGGGAGCATCTCGTGCCCACACGTAATAAAGGACAAGTGTAGTAGCCAGAGTTAGAAAATTTTTAAACTTTTTCTAGTCACATCCAGACTTAGAAAATTTTCTAAATTTTTCTTGTGGTCCCACCTACTACACTGCCACATGCCACCTGATTTACATTTTTGACTAACCCTAGACTATAAATACCCCTACGTCCCAATGTTTTAGGGGGGCTTCCATTTTTCATTGGTTGGCAATTGGCACTTTCATTTTGGCATTTGGCACTTTGGCATCTTAGCACTTAGCTCTATGGGCAAATGAGACCCAAAGCACACCACACAGGCAAAGAGGCATAGCTAAACCACACGGTATGCCACAACCCTATTGTAGCCCTATAGAACACTGCATGCTACACCATGCTGGCCAACCTGGTAGGCACAGTTCATCATAGCAAGCACAAGACTTCATGGTCCAAGACCACCAAGACTATGACTATGCTCTCACTACGCCTATTGTACACTATGTACCTTTTGATACCCTTTTGAAATTATCTACACTCCCCCTTTTAGGATGGTGCACTTCTTTTTTTGAATTATGTTGCATTTCTCTTTGGTATTTAGTGTAACACTTGTATTTTCTTGCTTTTCATACATATTTACATGTTTACATCATTGTTCTTAGGCTGGGACACCATGCTACACTCTGTCTTAGCTAGTCCCAATGTCCATGCATAACACGGTATAAACCCTTCTCACATATGATCATTTTAACACCATATGAGTCCCTGTCTAATCAACCAGACTATTCAGGGCACCTCATTTCCATTTTCTAGCATGGTCCTCACATGGATTCAGGGTTAGGTTGTACACCCATGAACCTCTTGGTGTTCCAACCACTAACATTTTTAGACATCATAGTTTTTGGTGCTAGAAGGAGGGCCTCATCATTTTTCTTCTGCATTTTTTGATTGGCACTTAGCCAAAAATTTGGATGTCTGGAGAGCATAACAAGTTCTCAGAGTGTAGCAAGCTCTAGTGTAGTGAGCATGGCAAGCTCTAGCATAGTAATCGTAGCACTAGAGTTAGCCATTTTCAGGAGCTTTCATACTTAGCATTTTTTCTACATTTTCATACTTAGCATTTTTTCTACATTTTTACACTTAGACATATTTATACTTAGCCATTTTTCTACTTGTGGAAAATTAAGTCATTTTTCTGCAGTTTCCAAAGTTAGCCACTTTTTGCAAATAGCAACTCTCACAACCCAACCTATGAATATGAATCTAGATCAATCTCCCACATTGGTGTCTAACACATTTGACACCAAGATCCATGCAAAGCATGTCGCACTAAGCCATGAACAATACAATTTTGTTTGTTCAAAAATACAAGCAGGATTACTAATGAATCACCTTGACCTAGGAGCAAAACAAGATTATGAATGAGTCCATCAGGATGGATGAGAGTATTGTTTAACATAATCCCACTCATTGAGTCTTACCACGAACTGTTGTGCCAACTCATCTATGCAAAAAAGCATGATGTAGGGACAACCTACAAGGAAGCCTCATAGGAGGAAGAAGATGAGTTTGAGGTCTACACTGAATGCGAGAGCCCCCTCTACACCATATTCCAACAAGCACTTCTTAGTACAACCCCTCCTTGTTTCAGTCCACCCATTCTCTCTAAGATGGTGACCATGTTAATTCAGCCTTCATTGTAGGTGACTATTGCATTTGCCCAACCCTATGCTCATGCAAGGGCCCCTTCCTAGCCCCAAATGACTCAAGCATCCTACGTCCCACTTGTCTCATCAATGTCCACAACATTTTTCCAACCCACTCATGTGTGTTCCACCTCGATCACCATATCCATCCCTCAACCAACACATCAACAACTATATGCTACAACGTTAAACTAGCAAACTCCACAACCAACAATCTGACCCTATTCCATACACCCAACACAAGCTCAACCAATGCTACTAGTTTGCACATCTCCAAGCTTGGATTAGGCATTCTAGCTAATCTAAAGCTTGATGGAGGAGATTAGCTGACTAAAGGCTACCTCTTTGATATTGTCAAGGTGGTGGACTTATACCAAGACAATCCCATAAGTCCTACAGTACCACCTCTAACTCTCCCAACTAGGGTCTAGCTACCTTGACTCACCAAGTACAATGGTGAAGGGGATCCCAATGCACACTTGGTCATATTTTAGTCCAAGTGCTTACTCCTTCAAGCTTGGTCACATGCCATCATGCACGTGTTTCCCATGTTAGTCTCTACCAAGACCTTAGACTGGTACCATGTGCTATCTAGCACCTTAGTCTCCTCCTTGGAGGATCTCCTTGGCTAGTTTATGACACACTTTAGGTACAACCTAAAGCCTAAAGCAACCCTTGACGAGCTCATGCAAGTTAAGAAAGGGCCCCTAGAAGCTATGCCAAAATTCCTACAATGCTAGAACACTGCATTGGCCAACATGCATAGTAGAGATGCACCTACTAAACATCTTCAAGGGTGTAGTGAATGACTTCATCAAGTCCAAACTATATAGTCTCTCATTGAAGCTTTTACCCAAATGAAGGGCATAGAGGAGGCAGCACATGCTAGCAATGACTCGGCCTACATGGCCTATAGAAACCAAAATGTGCACAAGAAAAATGCAATAGTGAAAATAGTGGTCACAAGAAAAAAAGCAACCAACCAGGGCTCAACAACTAAATAGCCCAAGGCCCTAGCTCACAAAGCCACCAAATTTGATGCTAACTCACCTACATTAGGAAGGGCCACCCTAAGGCCCAACTTTAAGTGCAAGGATCACTCAAAGTATACATTGCTACCGATGGAACCCTCTAAACTACTGGGAAACTCATAAAAGCTAAGTGAATCCATTACAAACATGTATTAGAGATCACCCAGCAAAAACATGATAGGTACTATGAACTACTAAGGAACCATGCCTTAGCAGTACCAAACAAGCCCTTGGTCCCACAACATTTCAAGCTAGATCAATACTATCATTACCACTAGATGTCTGGTCATAGTATGTACAACTATCATGCTTTGCAAGATGAACTACAAAGAATGATAGAACGGGGCCAACTGGTGCTAAACACAATGAGCCAATCCAATGTAGATGACATCCCCTATGTCATAAACTCCATTAGCATAAGTGGCAAGTCCAAAGCTATGCAATAATCTTTTGTGATATGCATGACTCCTAACAAGGCAAGGATCCTCTTGGCCTCCATAAGCAAGAGGTATTTTTTTGTTATCAAAGTGTCACCTTAGGTACACACAACACCCTTTGTGATCAAGGTTCCATAGCAATCATCTGCTAAGATGTTAAATTGGCAACCTAACCAACAATCCACTAAGACATTTAAATAGCATGATGCAATAACAAAAATTGCTAAGCAACCTTTTGTCATCAAGGTGCCATAATGAGTTAGCCCTGCAACAACTCCTAAACCACCATTTGTCATAAGGGTGCCATAATGTGATGGCCCCTCACCTACCCAAAGCCTAATAGTGTGCAATGTCTTAGTCTCTCCTCCTTCAAGGATCAACCCCACTAGCAACTTGGGTAGGCCTACCAAATGGCAACACAAGAGGATGAACAAGCACCTTGCAACCCCCATGGCCAAAGCGAAGGCCATAACCAGCAAGCAATAATCAAACACTAGGGTTCCTACCCCTAAGTAGACCAAGAAACCCATGCCTAAGTACCCTCTATGAGAGATCCATCTCTTAAGCTACATGGAGAAAGTCAAGGTCAACACAATAGCCAATTTCAAGGACTTTGTGGTTGCACTAACCTAGGTGAAAAAAATGCCCAAGCAAAAGAACATAATGTTGAGCTTGTACAACCTAGTCATGACCTCATCTCCTCACTACCAAGCATTGGCCTAAATGTTGGCCTTCATTCTTATTATAAAGGACATCCTTGCAAATGAGACATCCATTCGTGCAATGATGTTGCCCCATACACCACAAGAATTAGGTTCAACATCCCTAGTGTTTTGTGACAATGTAGTAAAGATCAACCCCAAATGAGAAGAGGTCACTACAGCTCCACTATTCATTAGCATACATGTTGGGTAGTGCATGATCTATAGAGTGCATGTCAATGATGGTGTAGCAACAAACGTAGTCCTGCACTCTGTCATCAATAAGTTAGGACTAGTAGACAAAATTAGGCCAACCAAGACCATGTGTCTAAAATCCTTCAATGGATCATGCATCACTATGAGGGGTATAATCAACTTAGCCTTCATAGTAGGAGAACAATTCCCCATAAGCATAGATTTCACTATCATAGAGGAGATGCTAGGCTTCAACCTAATCCTGGGTAGGCCTTGGCTAGCTCAATTAAAAGTAGTCTCCTCTCCCATCCATCAAGAAATCCACCTTCCATATGAAGATGGTCAAGTTATCATCCATGGCGATAATGCCTCCTCTTCGGCTATCTACAACATAGACATGGTGCAAGTGTCAGAGGTGGAGCTTCTTGATGGTACACCTATGGAAACCAACACAATGCCTAGGGCTAACACACCCAAATGAGTGGTTGAAGCCAACAACCTCCCAAAGGATCCTAAGCCCTATGTGTTCCCTAATCCACACCTGGTGAGGAAGCAGCTATGTGATCAAGATTTTCTCTTGCCCAAAAATGCACTAAGCAGTTACTTACCCCATGCCTCCATTGGCCATACATTTTTTATTTTTTCTTGCATTGTATTTATTCATGCATTTACATTTCACCTACTTACCTAATTTACACACTACTTTGTTTTGTTTACACATTTCTACTTTGTTTATACATTCATCCACTTAGCTTATGTATTGTATTTTGAAAACATCAAAAACATGTAAAAAACTTAAAACTACAAAACACATGGCTTGAAAAGGCCTTAAACTAGCCCACAGCCCAAAATGGCCTAAAACTATAGCTTTTGCACTACTTTCCTTTCATTTGTAAATTTTAACTCTATTTATGNTTGGCAACCTAACCAACAATCCACTAAGACATTTAAATAGCATGATGCAATAACAAAAATTGCTAAGCAACCTTTTGTCATCAAGGTGCCATAATGAGTTAGCCCTGCAACAACTCCTAAACCACCATTTGTCATAAGGGTGCCATAATGTGATGGCCCCTCACCTACCCAAAGCCTAATAGTGTGCAATGTCTTAGTCTCTCCTCCTTCAAGGATCAACCCCACTAGCAACTTGGGTAGGCCTACCAAATGGCAACACAAGAGGATGAACAAGCACCTTGCAACCCCCATGGCCAAAGCGAAGGCCATAACCAGCAAGCAATAATCAAACATTAGGGTTCCTACCCCTAAGTAGACCAAGAAACCCATGCCTAAGTACCCTCTATGAGAGATCCATCTCTTAAGCTACATGGAGAAAGTCAAGGTCAACACAATAGCCAATTTCAAGGACTTTGTGGTTGCACTAACCTAGGTGAAAAAAATGCCCAAGCAAAAGAACATAATGTTGAGCTTGTACAACCTAGTCATGACCTCATCTCCTCACTACCAAGCATTGGCCTAAATGTTGGCCTTCATTCTTATTATAAAGGACATCCTTGCAAATGAGACATCCATTCGTGCAATGATGTTGCCCCATACACCACAAGAATTAGGTTCAACATCCCTAGTGTTTTGTGACAATGTAGTAAAGATCAACCCCAAATGAGAAGAGGTCACTACAGCTCCACTATTCATTAGCATACATGTTGGGTAGTGCATGATCTATAGAGTGCATGTCAATGATGGTGTAGCAACAAATGTAGTCCTGCACTCTGTCATCAATAAGTTAGGACTAGTAGACAAAATTAGGCCAACCAAGACCATGTGTCTAAAATCCTTCAATGGATCATGCATCACTATGAGGGGTATAATCAACTTAGCCTTCATAGTAGGAGAACAATTCCCCATAAGCATAGATTTCACTATCATAGAGGAGATGCTAGGCTTCAACCTAATCCTGGGTAGGCCTTGGCTAGCTCAATTAAAAGTAGTCTCCTCTCCCATCCATCAAGAAATCCACCTTCCATATGAAGATGGTCAAGTTATCATCCATGGCGATAATGCCTCCTCTTCGGCTATCTACAACATAGACATGGTGCAAGTGTCAGAGGTGGAGCTTCTTGATGGTACACCTATGGAAACCAACACAATGCCTAGGGCTAACACACCCAAATGAGTGGTTGAAGCCAACAACCTCCCAAAGGATCCTAAGCCCTATGTGTTCCCTAATCCACACCTGGTGAGGAAGCAGCTATGTGATCAAGATTTTCTCTTGCCCAAAAATGCACTAAGCAGTTACTTACCCCATGCCTCCATTGGCCATACATTTTTTATTTTTTCTTGCATTGTATTTATTCATGCATTTACATTTCACCTACTTACCTAATTTACACACTACTTTGTTTTGTTTACACATTTCTACTTTGTTTATACATTCATCCACTTAGCTTATGTATTGTATTTTGAAAACATCAAAAACATGTAAAAAACTTAAAACTACAAAACACATGGCTTGAAAAGGCCTTAAACTAGCCCACAGCCCAAAATGGCCTAAAACTATAGCTTTTGCACTACTTTCCTTTCATTTGTGAATTTTAACTCTATTTATGATAGGTGCCACTTGATATTTTTTTTCTAGTTGATTTTTCTAGGATCTTATAGGCACATAGCATGACTATGCATGCAGCATCATACCTCATACAAGCAAGGTAAGCACTAGTCTGCTATGACTATAAACTAGTATAGACAGTCCACTATGACTATAAACTAGCACAAATCATCCTTGGGTTATGATGTTAAACTGGCACAACATCCACCATCTACTACAATGTTAAACTAGCACCCAGTAGTCTGATAGAACTATAAACTAGCATACCATGGTCTACTAGGACCTTAAACTGGGTTTTCAATCTACTACGACTTTAAATTGGCATTTTGCTAATCTTTTGGAGCACCTACCATCTATGCAACCCTTGGGCCACTCATAGCATCATTGCCTCCCACCATTCTGCTAATCTTTTGGAGCATTTTTCATTGGTGAAACCCTTGCAACACTCGTAGTATCATCGCCTTCCATCATTCTACTAATCTCTTAGAGCACCTGCCATTAGTGCAGCCTTCAAAGCACTCATAGCAACATCGCCTTAGAACTTTCACTGGCTTTCTAAGCACTTCCAATTGGCATAACATTTGATGCATTTGTAGCATCTTCACATCCAACACTTGCAACATCTTCACATTTGACATTTGCACTTGCATTTCACATTTTATGGTTTTCTTGTCTTCTCTAAATTATGTTTGTAGGATGAAGCCTCAAAGATGGTCATGCAGAGATGCATCTCATTGTAGTAGCAAGTTGCCACCTCACTCTAATATGCATGATTAGACTAACTAAGCCACCCAAGAATGCACATCCCCCTCATCCCATTACAGCCTATGCACATCCACTCTTTCATCCCAATAGCCTCTCATCCCCTACATACTCATGATTGCACATCCCATGATGAGCCTCTATTGGTTGGTTAAAGCCCAAGCAGATGTAATGCAACTCATCCTTGGGAGGAAAAACCTATCCTATAGATGTGACATGGTTGCATCAAAATAAATCCCATCTACTTGATGGCCAACTTGCAGCTAGCATTCAACAGTAAGCCAAATCCAGCGAAGGTTCACCTCATAGCAAGACAAAAAATGCAAAAAAAAATAAAAAAGAAAGAAAGAAAGGGAAGAAGCACATCCCCAAGGAAATTGACAATGCTTTAGCTTTGCAACCAACCCAGCCTTGGATTGACTTTGACTCTCTCATAAGTACTCCAATGAGAGGTCAACATTTCAAGGGCAAGCCACTTCATGCCATGGTCACTATCAGCTATGCTAAATTTACATCTTGCATTAGGATACACTTTTGCATTTATTTTCTCTACTTGCATTTCATCTCCCTAGCACATTACCAACACACTTTGCCTTAACATACCCTTATCCATAACACTCTTAAGTGTGGTGAAATGACATCCGATCAGGTACTAACAAGCAATGTTGGTGCCATGTCTACTGTGATTTTTTGCAATTCTTTGTTGACATCTCTTGGGCTACTCCTCCAGACATCAACAAAGAGGGGCCATTGAAACAACATAAAATTTTAGGTCTTGGCATCTCGACTACAAATTTGGCTAAGTGTCAAAACAATGTAACTTTCTACAAATTTGTCTAATTGTCAAAACTTAGCAAATTTTTTGAAGTATTAGTGCTACACTCCCCAGCATAGCTAGCGTAGCATGCATGAAGACCTATTTTTCAAAATTTTCTAAGTTTCAATAGCAGGTACAAAAATTTTTCCAAGTGTTATGCTATGCTCAACACTATAGCTATTATGCTCTATAGTGACATTTTAGCTATTACACTTGACACTATAGCTATTATGCTTGACACTGTAGCTATTATGTTCTTTAGTGACACTATAGTTGTTATGCTCAACACTATAGCTATTACGCTCGGCACTGTAGCTGCTATGCTCTAGAGCATAGCAAGCATAGCCAACACATAAATGGCCAATTTTGAAGAATTTCTTAAGTGTTTTGCTATGCTCCTATCGCCCCTACTATGCTTCAAAGCATAGCCAGCATAGCAAACTTTTAGGTGCAAGTTTTGCCTAAGTGTCAAGTCAAAAGTTGTCAAGCTAGCTTAGCATGGAAGAGGCATTTAGCAAAATTTTCTAACTCCTGAGGCTACCCCTGCTGTTACATTCTAGAGCATAGCCAACATAGTAAAAACAAGGTTTACAATCTTCACAAGATTCTTCTCTAAGTGTCCATTCTATGCCCTGTGTCCAAGGAGCATCCCATTTCCCATGCATAACACAGGACAAGCATAGTGGCCAGAGTTAGAAAATTTTTAAAATTTTTCTAGTGGTCCCACCTACCACACTACCACGTGGCATATGATCCATATTTTTGGCTAACCCTAGCCCTATAAATACCCATGCATCCCAATGTTTTAGGGGGAATTCCATTTTTCATTGGTTGGCAGTTGGCACTTTCATTTTGGCATTTAGCACTTTGGCATCTTGGCACTTAGCTTGATGGGAAAATGAGACTCAGAGCACACCACATTGGCAAAGTAGCATAGCTACATCACACGATACACTACAGCCCCATTGCAACCTTGTAGAACACCACATGCTACACTGCGATGGACAACCCAACAAGCATAATTCATCATAGTGAGCACAAGAATTCATAACCCAACAACAACGAGATTGTGATTGCACTTCTACTGCATCTGCAATACAACTATGTACCTTTTGAGACCCTTTTTGAATTAGCTATGCTCTCTTTGTTGGGGCAGTGCACTTCTTTTCTAAAATTTTGTTGCCTTTCTCAAGCATTTCTCTTTGGTATTTAGCATAACACTTGTATTTTCTCACTTTTTCATATGTATTTGCATGTTCACATCACTATTCTTAGGCTAGAACTCCCTGCTATCCTCTAGGTTAGCCAGTCCTAGTGTCCATGTGTAACGTAGTATTAGCCCTTCTCACATATGGTCATGTTAACACCACATAAGTCTCTATCTAATCAACTAGATCATTAAAGGTACCTTTTTTCCATTTTCTAGCATGACCCTCACATGGATTCAGGGTTACGCTATATGCCCACCAACCTCTTGGTGTTCTAGCCACCAATGTTTTTAGATGTCACACCTAGCCCTATAAATACCCCTGCACCCCAACCTTTTAGAGGTGGGCTTCCATTTTCATGGGTTAGCAATTTATACTTTCATTTGGCATTTGGCATTTTGGCATCTTGGCACTTATATCTATGGATAAATGAGACCCAAAGCACACCACATCGACAAAGAGGCATAGTTGCACCACATGATACACTGCAACCCCATTGTAGCCTTGCACTGCTTGGTACACCATGGCCCAATTGTAGCCTTGCACCACATGGTACACTGCAGTCCCATTGTAGCCCTGTAGAACACCACATGGTATACCATGGTGGCCAACCTAGTAAGCATGGTTCATCACAATGAGAATCAAACTTCATGGCTGGACAACAACAAGATTGTGACTATGCTCCCACTACACCTGTTATACATTATGTACCTTATGAGATCTTTTTGGAGTTAACTACATTTTCTCTCTCCCATTTCTAGTATTTTTTTGCATTTTTCTTACATTTTTTCACATTTTTTGACACATCATCATGTTGTTTCTTGCTTGAGCAATAGTCTCTATAGGTTGACACCCTCATTTTTGTTGAAACCCTTGGCTATGCTCTACACTTAGAACCCCAAAGAACCACTTTGACACTACACTATTTTGCATTGTTTGCACTTACATTTTAGCTAACCACACCATCCTTGGTTGCACCCAATACCCTAGTTGTAGCTGGCAAAGTCCCTATTTAATCGATAAGACTGTCCAAGATGTTGCACCTGTATTTCCAACAAGGCCCTTGTGTGGAGGTGGGATTAAGGCTGTGCATCCGTTAACCCCTTGGTGATTCTAGCCATCGACATTTTCAATTATTACAATTTTTGGCACTAGAAGGAGGGCTTCACCATTTCCTTGTACATAATCTGATTGTTCTCTTGCATGCTCTCTCCACCACTAGTTCATGTAGATTGGACCCCATCTTTGATTTTCCTAAAACCCCACTAGATAAAAGCCAAAGCATATCTTTGACACTTAACCATAATTCTAGGTGCTCAAGAAAGCATAGTTGGCTCTAGCGTAACAAGCGTAGCACTAGAGTTAGCCATTTTTAGCAACTTTCATAGTTAGCATTTTTTCTACATTTTCATACTTAGCCAAATTTTTGTAATTTCATACTTAGCTAATTTTCTACAGTTTTACACTTAGTCAATTTTTTGCAATTTCCATACTAAGCCATTTTTTTGCATTTTTACACGTAGTTATTTTTCTACATTTTTATACATAGCCATTTTTCTACTACTAGTAGACTTAATCATTTTTCTACAGCTTTCAAAGTTAGCCACTTTTTGCAAATAGCAACTCTTACAACCTGATTTGTGAACATGAATTTAGATCAACATTCCACATTGATGTCTAACACATTTGACATCACGATCCACCCAAAACATGCCACACTAAGCCATGAACAATACAATTTTGTTTGTGCCAAAGTCTAAGTAGGATTACCAATGGATTGTCTTAACTTAGAGGCAAAACAGGAATATGAATAAGTCCCCTAGGATGGATAGGAGTACAACCCCTCCTTGTTTGACATAATTTCACTCACAGAGTCCTACCACTAGCTGTTTTCTCAAGTCATTCATGTAAATGATCATGATGCAGGCACAACCTATGAGGAAGTCTCACAAGAGGAAGAAGATGAGTTCAAGGCCCTCTCTAAACATGAGATCCCCCTCTACACCATCTTCCAACAACCTCTCCCTAGTACATCCCCTCAATTCAATCCATCCATCCTCTCTGAGATGGTGAAAATGCCAATTCAACCTTCCTTGCAAGCAACTACTACATTTGCCCAACCCTATGCTCACATAGGAGCCACCTCCTAGCCCCATATGATTCAACCATCCTATGTCCTACTTGTCTCATTGGAACCCACAACATTTGTCCAACCCACTCATGTGTGGTCTACCTTGGTTACCATGCCCATCCCTCAACCAACACATTAACTAAACCCATCTGCTATGATGTTAAACTAGCAACGACCATCCTCTATGACATTAAACTAGAAAACTCCACAACCAACAATTTGATCCTACATTGTACAATGAATGCAATCCCAACCAATGCAACTAGCTGGCACATCTGCAAGCTTCGATCAAGCATTCTAGTTGATCCAAAGTTTGATGGAGAAGATCAACCAACTCAAAGCTACCTCCTTTGAAACCATCAAGGTGGTGGACTTCTATCAAGATGATCCCATAAGTCCTACCGTCCCACCCCTAACTCTTCCAACTGGGGTCTAGCTGCCTCAACTCACCAAGTACAATGGTAAAGGAAACCCCAACACACACTTGGTCACATTTCAATTTGAGTGCCTACTTTTTCAAGCCTGGCCACACATCATCATTCATGTGTTCCCCATGTCACTCATTTCCAAGGCCTTAGATTGGTATTGTATGCTATCTAAGGTCTCAATCTCTTCTTTGGAGGATCTCATAAGCCAGTTTGTGACACACATTAGGTACAACCTAAAGCCTAAAGCAACCCTCAACTAGCTCATGTAGGTCAATCAGGGGACCCTAAAGCTCATGCAAAAATTCCTCCAACACTGAAACCTCACATTTAGCAAAATGCATGAACCTCTAGCAGAGATGTACCTACTGGCCATCTTCAAGGATGTAGTGAATGACTTCATCAAGTCCAAACTGTATTACTTGGTGTACTATCCAAAATCGTTGGTGTAAGGCTGGAGGAAAAACGAATGCTGAAAGACCTCTAGAGAGATATAGCTGACCTTGCCTTCACATGAGGGCAAGCTGGAAAAACAAAAGCAGAGTGCCTTGGATGGTCTGTAAGAAAATAAACCAAGGACTTCCGCAAGTGTAAGCTATGGCTTGCACTGGGGTTATCATAACAAATGTAACATGAACATGTAAACAGAGCGTAGATGTAATGTAAGGACGGACTAGAATGATGCAAATGTAAAACAATGAACCAGAAAAATGTAAATAGTGCAATGAACCAAAATAATGTAAATAGTGTAATGGAAGGCAAAAGACTGTATGGTATTGATTTAGAGAATAAAGTGCACCAGTCAAAATGCAGCTACGCGTGTAGATGGTAGATCAAGCATCAAGCCCTAGGATGAAGGATGAAGCATTTGCATATGCTCAAGTGCTATGGATCGCGTGCGCTCGAGCATCCAAGGTTGCCAGTTAATGCTCTTTAGGTCATCCTTTTTGCAAAATTGCTAACCCCATTTATGTTAATGAATAGGGTATTTATGCATTTTGCTAGACTCTGGAGTAGGATTTGTGAATGAGGTTAGTGGCTATGAGATGAGAGAAAAACGAATCACGTGACAGGTGTACATGGGAAGACTACGTTATAGACCGAATACACTGTATCTTACAATCTTTTTTAGCTTATGCAAGTTGCCTTATGCTCATAGAAGCATGTACAATCTGTAGTGTAAGAGCTTAACTAGCTCAAAAATGTGAAACATTTACAATGACTGATAATGTACAACAAGAGCATTTACCTCCGACTCACTTGGAATTTCTAAATCTATAGATTCACAACTGCTGAATATGTTTTTTCTTCACCAAGGTCACCAGTGTGTGTTGATCTTGTCCTGATCTTCCCTCAACGTGCGTCTGAAGTGATTTTTCTTGGTCATGACCAGTGCTCATGTTGGACTCACACTGCCAGCATGACCTCAATGTGAGCTCAGTGTCACCTTAGCGTGCATGACCAAAAATGATGCATTTTGTGTGGAAATTCCACCCTTAAGACTTGTAACTACTACCTAACCTTGAGGAAAACCTGCATGCTAAATCTGAGCCTATTTTTGCTTGGATTTAGGTAACTTTTGGCAGCTCACACTGGGCTCATGCTGCCAGCGTGACCTCAGCATGACCTGGGCGTGAGCAAGCTGGGATGGTATATTTTACACCAAATCTTGATTTTTGAGGCCTGTCTTTCAAGTGCAACTACTTCCTGGCCTTGGGGACAACCTGCAAGCTGAATCTAAGCTTGTTTATGCCTTGATCCAGGTCATTTTGGTAGCTCACGCTGGGCTCATGCTGTCAGTGTGAGCTGGGCAAGACTCTAACATGACCTCAGCATGAGTGCTAAAAATGGTGTATTTTTGGGCCCAAAATCAGAATTTTGAGGGCTGGGACCTGGAGCAATCATTAGTGGACCTCAAGGGGGCCTTGTACCCTCAAAATCAGGCCATTTTGACACTGTTTTGAAGCAATTTTATGTTACTCATGCTGGACTCATGGTAGACTTACGCTGTCAGTGTGACCTGGGTGTGACATCAGTGTGAGTAGCAAGATTTCTCTGATTTTGACTTGAAATATTAGGTTCGGGATGCTGAAACTTTGACTAGTCATCAGTGGACCCTGAGAGGGCCTTGCCCATTCAAATTAGGACCATTTTGACCTAATTTGGAAGTTGTCAAGGTTGGTCTCGTTGAGGGCAAGCTAGCTTGACAGCATGAGCAGGTTAGCTTGAACAAGCTGGGTGTGCATCCCATGCCTTAGTCAATTTTTTCCTCCTAAATGCTAAAAGGGGCTTGAGTCATTCTTATTTCAAAGTGTTAAGCTGATATTTTATGGTGTTTCACTTGGCCCTAAAGTCCCTCAGCTAAGCCTTTTCCCAAACGAAGGGCATGGAGGAGGCAATGTAAGCTAGCAATAACTTAGCCTACAAAGCCTACAAAAATCAACATATGCATAAGAAAAATGAAAAATTTACAATAGTGACCATAAGCATAAAAGCAACCAACCAAGGCTCGACAGCTAAGTAGCCCAAGGCCCTATCTCACAAAGCCACCAACTATAGTGCCAACTCACCTACATTGGTAGGGGCCATCCCAAGGTCCAACTTTGAGTGCAAGGATTGCTCAAAGTATACACCCCTACCAATGGAACCCTCTAAACTACTGGAGCAACTCTTGAAAGTTGGGAAAATCCAATACAAACATGTATTAGACATTGCCCATAAAAAACATGATAGGTACTACAAACTACTAAGGAATCCCACCTTAATAGTACCAAATGAGCCCCCAATCCCACAACACTTCAAACTAGACCAATATTGTCATTACCACCAAATTTTTGATCATAATACAAACACCTGTTGTGCATTGTAGGACAACCTACAAAGAATGATAGAATGCGGCCAACTGGTGCTTGACACAGCAAGCCAATCCAATGCATACGATGCCCCCTACTTCATAAACTTCATCAGCATAGATGGCAAGTATAAACCTACACAACAACCTTTTGTGATCTGTGTGCCTCCTAGCAAGGCAAGGATCCCCTGAACCTCCACAAGTAAGAGGTCCCTCTTTGTTATCAAAGTGCCACCTTAGGCACCCCCAACATACTTTGTGGTCAAGGTCCCATAGAAATCTTTTGCTAAGATGTTAAATTGGCAACCAAACCAACCATCTGCTAAGATATTAAACTAGCATGATGTAGCAACAACAACTGCTAAACAACCCTTTGTCATCAAGGTGCCATAATGAGCTAGCCTTGCAACCACTACAAAACCATTGTTTATCATAAGGATGCCACAACGTGATGGCCCTTCACCTCTATGAAGCCCAATAATGGAAAACATCCTTGTCTCTCCTCCTTCAAGGGTTGATCCCACTAACACCCCAGGTAGGCCTACCAAACAGAAATGCAAGAGGATGAACAAGTGTCTTGAAACCCCCATGGCCAAAGTAAAGGCCACAACCAACAAGCAACAACCAAACACTAGAGCCGCTACTCCCAAGTAGGCTAAGCAACCCAAGCCCAAGTCCTCTCTATAAGAGATCCATCTCTCAAGCTACATAGAGGAAGTTAAGGCCAACATAATGGGTAATAATAAGGACTTCATAGCTACACTAACCCAGGTAAAAAAATGCTCAAGCAAAAGAACATAACATTGAGCTTGTATGACCTAGTCATGACCTCATCTACTCACTGCCAAGTGTTGGCCTAAATGTTGGCCTTCATGCCTATTATAGAGGACATACCTATAAATGAGAACATCATTCATACAATGATGTTGGCCCTTGCACCACAAGAATTAAGTTCAACATCCCTAGCATTTCATGATGATATAGTCAAGGTTAACCCTGAATGAGGGAAGGCCACTATAGCTCCACTATCTATTAGCATACATGTTGGGCAATGCATGCTCTACAAAGTGCATGTTAATGATGGTGCAGCAACAAATGTAGTCTTGTTCTCCATCATTGACAAGCTAGGCCTAGTAGATGAATAGGCCAACCAAAACCATGTGTCTAAAATCCTTCAATAGATCACATCTCACTATTATGGGTACAATCAACTTAGCCTTCATGGAAGGAGAGCAATTGCCCACTAGTGTAGATTTCACTATCATAGAGAAGATGCTAGGAATCAACTTGATCCTGGGGAGTCCTTGGCTAGCTTAACTATAGGCCTTCTCCTCTCCCATCCACCAAGAAGTCTACCTTCCATACAAAGGTGGTCAAGTTATCATTTATGGTGATAATTCCTCCCCTTTGGCTATCCACAACATAACCATGGAGTAAGTGTCAGAGGTGGATTTTCTTGTTGGTACACCTACGTCAACCAAAAAAATGCCTAAGGCCAACACACCCAATGAGTGGTTGAAGCCAATAACCTCCTAGAGGATCCTAAGCCTTGCACACCCCCTAATCCATTCCTAGTTAGGAAGCAACTATGTGACCAAGACTTTCCCTTGGCAAAAAACGTGCTAAGCGCCTATGTATCCCTTGCCTCCATGAGCTATGCATTTTTGGTTTTTGCTTGTGTTGCATTTATTCATGCATTTACATTTCACCGACTTGCTTGGTTTACACACTAATTCACTTTGTCTATGCATCCATCCACTTAGCTTACACATTGCATTTGGAAAACATCAAAAACACATAAAAATAAAAAAATTCATAAAACTACAAAAATGCATGGCCTAAAAAGGCCTTAAACTAGAAATGGTCCTATGATAATATGCATTGATTTCCTTTCATTTATGGCATAAACCTATCACTCTATTCATGATAGGTGCCACTTGATGTTGTTTTTTAGTTGATTTTTATAGGATCGTGCAGGCACACAGCATGAGTACGCATGCAACATCACACCTCACACAAGCAAGGTAAGCACTTATCCACCATAATATAAAAAACTAGCACAAATAGTCCACTATGACTATAAACTAGCACAGATCATCCTTGGTTTATGATGTTAAGCTAGCATAATAGCTTGTTTACTATGATGTTAAACTAGCACATAGTAGTCTACTAGGACTATAAATTAGCACTCCATGGTCTACCAAGACCTTATTTTAGGTTCACACACTCACAACATCATTGCCTCCCATCATTTTGCTAATCTTTTGAAGCACTTACCATCTATGTGGCCTTTGGAGGACATGTAACATCATCACCTTAGCACTTTCATTGGGTTCTTAAATAATTGCAACTAGCACAACATTTGATGCATTTGCAGCATCTTCACATCTAGCACTTGTAGCATCTTTACATCTAGCCTTTGCATTTGCATGTCATGTTGTGTGGTTTTCTTATCTTCTTAGAGTTGTTCTCATAGGACAAAGCCTCGAAGGTGGTTATGCAGAGATGCATCTTATCATAGTAGCTTTGATGTATATGATTAAACTAGTCAAGCCACTCAAGAGAGCACATCCCTCTCATCCCATTATAGCCTACACACATCCACAACTTCATCACAATAGCCTCTCATCCCTTGCATACTCATGATTGCACATCCCTTTGATGCATACACACTATGAAACATATGGCATTCTACTCACATCAACTATAGAACCCATGATGGATGTGATACCACTCATCCCATGGGGGGCCTCTGTTGGCTAGTCAAGGCCCAAGCAAATGTAATGTAACTCATCCCTAGGAGGAAACACCTATCCTACAGGTGTGATGTGGTTGCATCAAAGCAAAGCCCATCTTGTGGCATGTAGTCCACTTAATGGTCCACACCTTGTAGCTAGTGTAGTTAGTGGTAAGCCAAACCCAATGGAGGTTCACCTTGTAGTAAAGCAAGAAAGAAAAAACAAAAAAAAATAGAGAATGAAAAAAATAACATCCCAAGAAAATTGATAATGCTATAGTTTTGCAACTAGCCTAGCCTTGGGCCAACTTGGACTCTCTCATGAGTACTCTAATAAGAAGTCAATGTTTCAGGGGCAAGTCACTTCATGCCATGGTCATCATCAGTTGTGCTAACTTTGAATCTTGCATTATGATACACTACTTACATTTCATCTCCCCTATTTTCATTTCATTTCCCTAGCACATTGCCTACACCCTTTGCCCTTAGCATACCCCTATCCATAGCACTCCTAAGGGTGACACGACACCTGATCTGGTATCAACAAGTGATGTTGGTGCTATGTCTACTGTGGTGTTTTGTAATTTTTTGTCGACATCTCTCAAGCCACTCCTCTAGATATCAACAAAGAGGGGCCATTAAAACACCAAAAAATTTTGGGTCTCAACGTTTCAACTACAAATTTGGCTAAGTGTCAAAATAGTGGCACTTTGCCCAAATTTTTCTAACTATTGAGTGTAGTCAACTCCAACTACCAGATTTGCAAAATTCTTCTAAGTGTTAGAACAATGACACTTTCTACACATTTATCTAAGTACTAGGACCATGCTCTCCACTGCAGTAGAGTGCAGTCAACTTTGACATCCAATTTCTACAGTTTTTGCTAAGTTTCAAAATGATGACATAAGCTGTAGAAATTTTTCTAAGTGTTGTCCTACACTCTCATTCTCCCTACTACACTCTAGAGCATAGCCAATGTAGCAAGCACTTTGGTGATCAATTTGCATCGATGTTAAGCTACAAATTGTTAAGCTAGCTTAATATGGAAGAAGCATTTGGAAAAATTTTTAACTCCTATAGCTACCCCTCTTGCTATGCTCTTGAGCATAGCTGACGTAGTAAGAATAAGGAATGTAATTTTTGCTACATTTTTCAGTGTCCATGCTATGCCCTATTCTATCCTACTATGCTCACGAGCGTAGCAAGTGTAGCAGTAGTAGAATTTAGTTGCTAGATTTTTCTAGGTGTCCATGTTATGCCCTATCCCATCCTACTATGCTTATGAGAATAGCAAGAGTAATAGCATTGGACTTTAGTTTTTTGCAAAATTTGACTAATTGTTGGGCTATGCTCCAAAGCGCAACTAGTGTAGCAATACAGAACTTCCTCCAAAATTTTTTAGAGCTCAGCATAGGCCTTCATTGTAGCTCTAGCACTTTTTTGGTAGGCACAATCATCAATTTTCCTTTCTCCTACATCCCCCATTTGTCCCAAATTGTACCTACACTATAGAGCATAGTGAGCATAGCAAGGAATCGATCGTAGCAAGGGGTGAGTGTAGCAAGCATAGCAACTAGAGTTAGAAAAATTTTTAAACTTTTTCTGCTCACCTCGAAACTTACAAAATTTTTTAAATTTTTCTTGTAGTCCCACAGACCACACTGCTACATGGCACTTGATACACATTTTGGATTAACACTAGCCTTATAAATACCACTACATCCTAATGTTTTACCGGTGGGCTTCCACTTTCATGAGTTGTAAGTTGGCACTTTTATTTGGCATTTGGCATTTTGGCATATTGGCACTTAGCTTCATGGGTGAACAAGACCTAGAGCACACCACACTAGCAGAGAGGCATAGCTGCACTACATGGTACACCATGGCTCCATTGCAGCTTTGCACCACATGATACATCACAACCCCATTACAGCCCTATAGAACACTGCATGGCACACCATGGTGAACAACCTAGCAAGCATGGTTCATCACGATGGGCATCATACTTCATAATTGAACACCACTAAGACTATGAATATGCTCCCACTACACCTATTATACACTTTGTACCTTTTGAGATCCTTTTGGAGTTAATTACATTCATATTTAGGGTGGTAATCCATTTCTCTCTCTTCTTTCTCCCATTTTCCTGCATTTTTCTTTACCTTTTCACATTTTTTCACACATCATCATGCTATACCATGCTCAGGTGGTAGTCTCTGTGGGTTAACACCCTCATTTTAGTGAAAAATCCTGGCTACGCTCACCCCCATTCCATGCCTATGCTCTGCACTTGGAACCATAAAGCACTACTTTGACACTTAGCCCCATTTCATGTTGTTTGCACTTACATTTTGGCTAACCACACGATCCTTGGTTGCACCCAATACCCCAATTGCAACTAAGAAAGTCCTTGTTTGATCAACAAGACCATCTAGGGTGCTCCACCTCCATTTCTAGTAAGGCCCTTGTGCAAAGGCAAGGTTAAGTTTGTGCATCCAATGACCCCTCAATGATTCCAATCACCAATGTTTTTGATCATTATAGAAGGTACACAATGTACAACAAGCACAATGGAGAGAGTAGTCACAGTCTTGGTGGTATTTGGCCGTGAAGACTGACACTTATTATGGTATCTTGGTGGTGTTTGGCCATGGAGACTATGACTATGTAGCCACCTGCATGTGAGTTTGCTAAATAATATACCTAAGAAAATATGAAAAATGCAACTTTTAAAGACTATGCTCTAGGACTATGTTATCCACTACCTAAAGTGGAATCAAGTGTAGTTACAATTTTGGGACACAGGGGGTGAAAAAAAGATGCATTTTTCTACTAAAGGTGTGTTGGAACTAAAGTGAATGTTTATGTTATGTTGTGGAGGCCTTTGGAGTCTATTTTGCATGTCTACACTCAACTACACTCTGGACTGGGAGAGAGCATAGTCCAACACTTAGCAAAATTTCTACAAAATTTGGCTTCTAGTTGACTATGCTCGACTACGCTCCAAGGTAGTGGAGAGCATAATCTCAACAATTAGAAAAAACTACAAAAAAGTATGCCTTAATATGATCTACACTTGACTACGCTCCTAGGTAGTGGACAACATAGTCTCAACAATTAGAAAAATATGCAACTACTAGCTTACATTTAGAAAAATTTGCAAAACTAGCTTTTGGTGTTAACTACACTCTCTACTAAGCTAACTATGCTTTGGGGTAGTGGAGAGTGTAGTCCCAACACTTAGAAGAATTTTTAGAAAGTGGCATCATTCTAACACTTAGGAAAATTTGTAGTTGAGACATCATACCTAAATTTGAACGTGTTTTAGCAATTTCACATACTTTATACTTTTGGGGCTGAAAATTCCTCATAACAAGTTAGAGCTTCATTCCCCAAGTAAAAAAGGTTACCTAGTGTCTATATTTGGGCTTGGGGAAATCAAAAATGCCTTTTGGAATGCCAAAAAGGTAATTTGATGGGTTTTATGGCTATATACATTTTTCTATGTTGGAAGCACATGCAAGGGGTAAACCTCATCTACCCCTAGTGTGGAAGGGTGGTGGTTTTGAAAACTTTCCCCCTTTAGTATGGAGACCCATCAACCACCCCACCCCACCACACACCACCCCCTCCCCCCCNGCCTCCTATCTCTCAGCATGGAAATCTTCCTAGTGTGAAGTCTTCATCCCTAGTGTTGAAAATTGCATCCCCTAACATGGAAGTCAAAAAAGCCAAAATTCATCACTTCATGTACTTCAACATTGACCAACCACTTTAGCAAGAATGGTGAAGTGCTCAACATGGAAGATTCATCTCCAATATGAAAGGTTTGCCTTGATTACTATTTATAGTAAATAGAATGGCCATGGGAGGAAGCACATACTATGTATAGTAACCACCCAAATTTAGGCACCCACCTAACTTGAATTTGGTAGCCAATTTACAAAAAACTTGTATCCATTTACAACTAATTTATAGCCATGTTGTAGCCATTTTGCAGCCAAATCATAGACAATTTGTAGCTCCATTCATGGAACAAAGAACCTATAAAAGCCAACCTCAAACACCATTTATATTTTTCAAAATTGTTTTAAAAAGTTTAGTCAGGCTTAGTGACCATTAGCATACATACAAAATTGTTCATAATTCCACAATTAGGGCATTCTCAAGCACTAAAGAGCTCTTTCAAGTTTCCATACTTACATTCTCTTGAATCCCAATGTGGAGGCACTATAGCCTTAAGACTTGTGAACTTTTGGTGTAAAACCTACATTTTTGGGGCTCCCAATCCCCAATATGGAGTAATTTGGTAGCCAAATTTCTTACTTTTCTCACTCACTAGTAGTGACCCAACTTACACATTTGAGTTTGTAGTAGTTGAGAAAGGTTATATAGGATCAAGATAGGATTAGCACCTAAATTGTGGAGTAAATCACATTGGCTTCAATGGACATTGAACTCCTACATAAGTGAACCTTTTTTTTTGCTCATCTAAGCATCATTTGTACACATTTCTCTAACTTACCCTTTATTCTTTCTCAATAAATATTTAAGTTTTGAGCTTTGTGTTCAAGATAAATTTATTTTTTGTGCATTATTTTGATATATTTTTATTTTCACATTTTGCATTTCATAAGTGCCTAGTTAATCTGCTAGACCATACAAGGTGCCTTGAATCCCATTTTTTCATGTAGAGGCCCTAGGGATTCGAGGTTGATGATTGATACATTGAGCATCTTTGGTTTTTTCAATGACCAATATTTTCAATTGCAATAGTTTTTCTTAGCACTAGAAGGAGGGCCTTCACCTAAATTCTATGACTAGATATGTTTTTTTTCTTACCATTTGCAAGCTTTTCCTTAATTTTTTAGCCAAAACCTTTGAAGAATCAATCCTAATGTTTCCTCCCTATGACCAAAACTATACTGTGGAAGTTGTAGGTGGTTGGATTCTAGCTTTTCACAGTTGTGAATTTTACAGCCCAAAGCTAGTGTTGATATCTCTTCCCCCTATTTTTTTTACTACAAAAATTTTATTTTCTAGTTTCCAAAGTAGGTGGTTTAATTCTTCCATAAGTTTTCTTCCCACCATTTTTC
Organism: Gnetum montanum; assembly: GCA_015680685.1. Classification (NCBI taxonomy): domain Eukaryota; kingdom Viridiplantae; phylum Streptophyta; class Gnetopsida; order Gnetales; family Gnetaceae; genus Gnetum; species Gnetum montanum. Next base: position 695,398 of record MNCI01007639.1, read on the forward strand.
CAAGCTAAGAAAATTGGTAGCTAACTAAAACCAGTTTTAGTGGAAAAACACCAACTTTCCATTTTGTTTTTTAGTCTTTCTCTCATCAACAGTGAGGTAGGAGCTGTGAGATTTTGATCATCTCACCCCTCTTCTTTCCACTATTTGCCATACCCAGTGTGAAAGTAGTTGAGAGGCTAGTGTTGATGGCGTTTGTCATTAACTTAATGACTAGATCTACTTTTATTCCATTACCAATATTTCAAGTTGAAAGCCATTTTCTAATTTTTTAAAGCCAAAACACCCAAGGAATCCAACATTGTATTTACCACCCATGCAGCAGAAACCTTAGCATGGAAGTTGAAGGTGGTTTGGGTGCTGCAATTTTACAACATCTACTATGAACTTTTAGAACAAAGCTAGTGTAGAAGCCTTAATAGCCATTTAATTTTTGTTGTCATATTTTTTGCCATTAAACTAATGTTGGCTTCCACACCAACCAAGCCTACATTTTACTCCTTTGTGATAAAAGTTGGCAACCTACCAAAACAATCTTTGGAAACTACCAAGTTTCCATTTTGTCCTTCAAAATTTCACCCCTCTCTCCAACATTGAAATAAGAAGGTGTAAGATTTTCATTATCCACCCCACTTTCTCCCCCCTTGGCATACCTAGCATAGAGGAAGTTGGATGGCCAACTTAAGTGAGGCTTGATATTAATTTTTTTAAATTTCCATTGTTGGCAAGGGGGGAAACCCCTCTTATCCCCCACCTACTACTTATAATAAGTACATAATTTTTTTCCATTTTCATTTTCTTTAAGAGTTTTTGAATTTGATTTGCTATAATTTACTTCTATTTTACCATTTATAACCTATTTTAAGTCATTCTTAGCACTATAGTCATGCCTTACCAATAGTCCATCAAATTGCCCTTCACCCTCACTAGTGAAGATCATAACCAATAAGCCATAAGGGTCTATGGCCCTAAAGACCCCACCATCATTGAGTGTAGATGATCTTTTAGGGTTAGAGGGGAAAATCCTACTTTTATGACCATAAATGAAGATTTTTATAACTTCATTTGTGCTAAAATATAGGTAGGCGTGCTAATTTCATGAATTGAAGCAGAAGCCAAGAGGGAGTTTGAGCTCATACAAAGTAGTGGAAAGGAGTATATCCCTTCCCCGTATGACCAAATCTTCCATAATGACATATATGCTAGCATCCTAGCCAAAATTATTTCCATGGATGAGGAAGATGGTAAGCATAGCTCTAGGGAACAACAAGAAGAGAAGAATGAATTTAAGGTAAAATCTAAGGCTGAAAACATCCTAATAGAACTGTTCCAGAAAACATCCCCCAAGATCATAAAACCTTCCTCTAATGCTTTTATTTTCTCTATAGGCATGGTGCCACCATCTTCCACTCCTTCCTACCCTACTATAGTGGATCCCATGCTAGTTATAACCACACATCACACTCAGCCAATACCACAAACAATAATAATAACACATCAATGTCATTTACAACATAATCTCAATATATAAAATCATTAACAATAGTTTTTACCATCATAAATCCATTTTACTACTCATGTGGTGTCCACCGTTGGACCCAAAGCAACACAAGGATCACACACCTCATTTTTCCTATTTGTTCCTCAAGTATCAGCACAAACATCCTTTTCTCTATTTGGCCCACAAGTGACAACCATAATGCAAACTCTTCCTTCTATCATGCAATCCATAACAAGGCTAGAAGCCTCACAACATATGCCATATCCCTATGTACAAACCCCACAACCAACAAGGCCATCACAAGGTTTGGGTCAAGCCTTTCAAATGATTTAGGACCTAACAAAGGAGTTGAGAGGGCTTAAAGTCTCTACTTCACAAACTATCAAGATTATGAGTTTCTACTAGTATGATTGCATAAGTCCTATAGTACCACCTTTGACACTTCCTCTTGGTGTCCCTATTCTCAAATTTAGCAAATATAACAAAGAAGGTGACCATAATGCTCACCATATTACCTTTCAATCTGCATGTTTACTCTTATAGCCATGGCCTTATACCATCATGAGTATTTTCCTATGTCTTTGATTGGGAAAGCACTTGATTAGTAACATGAATTATTGAGAAGATTCATATTCTCTTTAGAGGACTTAGTAGCCTAGTTTGTCAACCACTTCAATTATAGCTTGAAGCTTGACACAACACTTGACCAACTCATGAAGGACAAATAGGAGTCCTTAGAACCAATGCAAAAATTCATTCAATGGTGGAATGGACTACTAAATGAAATACCACAACCTATAGAAAAATGCCATTTTTTAGCCATATTTAAGGGAGCAATGAATGACTTTATCAAGTCTAAATTCTACTACTTTGATTCATGGTCTCGTAGCCAAACATTCTCGTAAACTAAGAACATGAAGGATGCTATGGAGGCTAGTCATGATTCGACCTATATTGCATATAAAAATCAACACTCATAGAAATAAATAAAAGAGAGAAAAAACAACATGACCATAGAAATTATAACTAGGAAAACAAATATGAAAAATCAAGGGCTAAAGGTTAATCCACCTAAGGGCCCCACCAATGACCGTAATAACCAATCATCAACCTCTAGTGCAACTACATTAACAATGACTAGATCCAACTTTGAAAGGAAGAACAGGTCCAAATACACTATGTTATCATTAAAACCATTTAAGTTACTAGACCAAATATTAAAAAATAGATGCATGCAACACAAACAAATGACCAAGTTTTCTCAAAGGAAACATGAGCGACTATGCAAAATAGCAAAATATCCCTCTTGGGAAATAAAAGATGACTTGTAACTACCTAAATACTTCAAGTTAGACCACTTTTTCAACTCTTACCAACCACTTGGTCATGACATAGACTTCTTCCTTACTCTAAAGGATGAACTATAAAGAATGATAGATAGGGGGGACCTGGTCCTAAATGCTTCCAGTCAAGTTTGTCCACAAAACTAATCGATGCAGGTCTACGAAGATCCATTGAATACTAATGATAGCCCTTATATTATTTCAACATTCAACATAGATGATTATTAGAGACCTATAAGAGAATCATTCATGATTCAAGTACTCCTCTACATTGAAAGGGCTTCTTATTTTCCCATAGCTGAAGATCCCCACTTCATGGTGAGAGTACCATCATGAGTGCCTCTAAGGAAACCTTTTATCATTAGGGTTCTCCAACCTAATAAAACCAAAACATTCATAGTCCAAAAAACTAAAAAATTATCCTCTATGATGGCTAATTCTACTACCTCTACCTCATAGCCAACAAATGACAACCAAAAAAATTCAGCCAAAGAAAGGAAGAAGCATAAGCAAAAGCTTGATTACAAGGGAGACAAGTAGAAGGAGGCACAAAAAGAAGTGGGTTTACCAAAGCCCACTTTCATTTTGGCTATACCCATGACCTCCATTACCCCAACCCCTTAAACCAACAAGCCACATGAGGATACCAAAGCCCACAACTAGAGCAACAAGAAAGAGCTACAATAGCCATAGCCTAAAGTCAAAGTTTGCATTTTGGAACACATGGAGGAAGTAAAGCACAACTAGGATGACAAGCCCATGACCAAGAATACAACGTTTCTTAGTGAAATGTACTAAGTTAGGAAATTCCTCAAGCAAAAAAAAACACAACTTGAAGCTTGTATGGTTTGATTATGACTTCTGCCACACATCATGAGGTGCTAGTCAAAATGTTGACCTCCATTTTCATTAGTGAGGATGTCCCCGCTAATGAGGAATCCATCCATGTGGTGATGATTCCTCCCTCACCAAGGAAGGAGAAGTCAACACCCATAAGATTTCATGATAGTGAAATTAAGTTTAATCCCCAAAATGACAAAGTAACTATATCCCCTTTATTCATAGCCATACACATAGGACAATCTAAAAATACATTAGGTTCATGTTGATGGTGGAGTGGCAACCAACATCATCCCATGAATCATCATTAAATGCTTAGGCTTAATTGAGCAAATAAAACCTAAAACCACCACAACTCTCCTTCAATGGATCAAGAGTTTCCATCAAGCAGTCTATCTCCTTGGGTTTTGTGGCTAGTGAACAATTCCTCACAACCATCAACTTCTTACTAGTGGAAGAGACACTATGATTCAACTTGATCCTAGGAAGATTCTGGTTGGATCAATTACAAATTATGCCCTCTTCCATCAGTTAATAAATTCACCTCCCTTATGAGGAAGGTGAAATCATCATCCATGGTGATAACGTAGTTTCCTTGGTGATCAACAACATAGACATAGAGCAAGAATCTGAAGTGCAGCTTAAGGAAGAAGATCCTAGTCATGAAGAGCAACAACCCAAGAAAGCCAACAATCATAGTTGTTGTGATTGAAAACCTCAACCTCAATTCCTAGAATGAAAACCAAGGATCTTTGGTATAAGCATTTTCTCAACCTCTAATCACTAGGGCCTCTATGATAAAAAAGGAATTCGAGATGCTTTGGCTAGTTCGATAGATCAACCAAGGACTTATGATATGCAAAGCATGGAAATATAAATAGATCTAAATAATGCATAGAAATCAAAATTTATTTTTGAACACAAAACTCGAAACATAAAAATTTATTAAGAAAGAATAAAGAATAAGTTAGAGAAATGTGTACAAATGGTGCTTGGATGAGCAAAAAGGGATTTCACTTTTGCAAGAGCTCAAAGCCTATTGAAGCTGATGTGATCTACTCCATGATCCAAGTACTAAGCCACTCTTGCTGTTATCAAACATTCCTTTACTATTGTAACCTTGGTTCTACCAATTGGGTTGTTGTTGGGGGGTGAGAGATGTGGAAAATTTGGATGCCAAGTTGCTCCATGCTAGGATTTGAAAGTCTTAGAAATGTAGTGTTGACATAAAAAATTCATCAAATATCAAGGCCACAATTCTTCCAAGCTAGGGTTCAAGAGAATGCAAGTATGGGAACTTACAAGAGCTCTTGAGTGCTTGAAAATGTCCCAAGTATGGAATTGTGTGTATGAAAATTGCTTAATAATGTTGAACTTTCTTGGAATTACTAAGCAAAAAATGGTTAACTTGCTAAACAATCTCAAAACTTGTAAATGGTTTTAAAGGCTAGCTTTTATAGGATCTTTGGGCCATGAATGGGGCTATAAATTGACCATGATTTGGCTATAAATTAACTATGAAATAGCTACAAATTTTGCTGAAAATGGTTGAAAAGTTTTTGCAATTCTAGATGAGATGATTGTCCAAATTTGGAGGGTTACTATACATAGTAAGTGCTTTCCCCCATGGTCATTTCATTTACTATAAATAGTAACTTAGGCACACCTTCCACGTTGGAGATGAATCTTCCATGCTGAGCTCTCCATCATTCTTGTTGAAGTGGTTGGTCAACATTGAAGTGCATGAATTGATGGATTTTTCTTCTTGTAACTTCCATGCTGAGGGATTGAATTTTCCATGTTGGGAGGAAGTTTTCCAAGCTAGGGAAAAACTTCCATGCTAGCAGAAAATTTCAAGGATGAGGGGGAAAAGTTTCCAAGTTGTGCATTTGGTCCCCACATTGAAGGGGGAAAGTTTCAAAACCCCCCACCCTTCCATGCTAGGGGTAGATGAAATATAACCTCCATGCAGGTGTTTCCAACATAGAAAAATGCATGCCCCATGTAAAACCCATCAAATTGCCTTTTCTAGCTTTCCAAAAGGCATTTTTAAACACACACCCCCCCCCCCCCCCCCCCCCTCCCCTCCCCACCAAGCCTAAATATAGATACTAGGTGATAATTTTCACTTGGAGAACGAGGCTTTGACCATTTGTGAGGCATTTTTCAGCCCCATAAGTATGAAATATGTGAAATTTTCCACTATTGATTATAATTTTCTAATTTACAATGAAATTTTACCTCAATTTTCATGGGATGAAAGCTACATGATGAAGATTGGTAATAACATGCAAAATTTTGTGGTGTTTCAATGGCCCCTATTTGTTGGTTCCTAAAGGATTGTCCCAAGAGGCACCAACAAGGAATACAAAACATCACTGCATAATATAATGCTACAATGGATATAGGCCACATGAGAGTTAGGCTATCAAGGTAATGTTGCTAGTTTAAGGTTATGGTGGGCTATGGTACCAATTTAAGGCCTTAGTAGGCCATGTTGCCATTTTAAGATTGTAGTAGACCATTGAAAGCAAGCTTACTTGTTGATAGTCTATCAACTATGTGTAGTATTGCTTTAGATAGGAATGGTTAACTATATTAGCTAGCTCATTCCCATCCATGTCACCTATTTTGAATGCTCCATTCCTATAGGCTCTGGTAACAACGAAGAACCCTTTCTAATTGGTTAAGAATTTGTCCACATGCTCACGAATGGCCTTGAGTTCTAGGTTCCCCTCCTTAATCTTGCACATGATCAAGTCATGGTGATGTTGTCACTTCTACCTCTCTTGATAGTTCTCAATGTGAGCAACTGCTTGCATACACCACTCCTCCATCAAATCCAAGGCTATCATCGGTAACTCTTTTCTTTGCTTATCATTGATGAAGTCAATCAAGGTTACTCAGAGAGATGGAACCTATAATTCAAGAGGTAAAACAGCTTCATAACCATACACAAGGCTATAAGGGCTAATGTTGATTACCATGTGATAGGTTGTTCTATATGCCCATAGTGCATGGACAAACTAGTCATGCCACTTCTAGTTGCAATTGTTGAGCATCTTCTTAAGTAAGTTGATGATGGCCTTTTTTCTTACTTCTACTTGTCCATTGACTTAAGGGTAGTAAGGTGACAACAAAGAATACTTAATGCCTAGGTAGTGATAGAAATATTTGGTTTCTTGGCTACTAAAATTGAGGCCAATTATCTATAACTATGGTCATGGGTATGCCAAAATGAGCTATAATATTGTCTAGGATAAATTTGCACGCTTGTTAAAATGTGATCTTCCTTAGGAAAATAGCCTCAACCCACTTGCTAAAGTATTCTATTGAAATGATGATAAAGCTATGTCATATAGAGGACATAGGCATTATAGGTCCAATGATGTCAAACCCCCATCATTGGAACAACCTTGTTATCTGGGTTGTATGTAACTTAGTTGGTGATACATGTATCAGGTTGCTATATTGTTGGCATGTGTCACATTTCTTAATATTTTGTAGGCAATCATTTTCCATATGGGGCCAATAGTAACCTAACCATCTTATATTAGTGATCATGACTCTAGGTCCTATATGTCCTGCATAAACTCCCTCATGAACCTCCTCTAGGACTATTCTGGCTTTGGTTTTACCTAAGCACTTTAGAAGTATGCCATCATAGAATCATTGATATAATGTGTTATCACCTATGATGACATACAACTTTGATTACTTGCGTATGGCATCCTTTTAAGCAATAGTTAAGCCTTGTGAGGATTCACCATGCATAAGGTAAAATTTGATATCATCATACAACTCCTTGATTGTATGAACAATGGTCACAAAGGTATCCTCAGTCTTCTATGTGATTGAATTATTTCAATTCACAATTAAGTTTGACAACTTGCTAAACACATTTGGTGTCACATTGAGGGCTAAAGTTGCAATTGCATCAACTATGGCATTTTTGTTTTGAGTTATGTGTTGATATCAATGTCTATGAATTGTTGTAATAACTACTTTCCTAGGTCATAGTAGGGTTGTAAATGCTTAGCTTTGCATGCATAGACTTCAATTACTTGGTTAACCACAAGTTGTGAATCTCCTTTGATGGCTATGTATCTAATTTCTAGGTCATGAGATACCATTATTCCTTTGATCAAACCCTAATATTCTACTATGTTGTTGGTTCATGGAAACCCAAAACAATAGGCAAAGGTTTGTATTTCACTAGATGGGAATGTTCCAATGGTAGCAACACTAGCTCCATGGGTGGTTGAAGCTCCATCAAAGTTCAAGACAACCTCATAATCCTCGAGTACATGGCTAACTATGTTAATGTGCTCATCAAGGAACTTAGGATCTATGGCTACTTGGTCATAAATAGGTGAAATTATAGGTTGTATGGTTATATCTTCATGATTTTTTGAGGATTGAGAGATGTAATGGAGGTTGAACTTTGCAATTATGGATTTTCATTGGGCTATACAACTACTTTCATAGATGTTTGTTGTTATGGCTCTAAGTATGTCATCCTTCCAAATTACATTGACTTGGCTTCTTAAGAGGTAGTGTCTCCATTTCTTTCACAAGAAGACTAATGCTAAATAGTACATCTCCACTTCATTATATTAGGTCTTGTGGATAACTAACACATGGCTAAGGTAGTATACAAGCATTTTTTCTTCATCATCACATTTCTGACAAAGTAGAGAGCTAATGGATGTATCGGAGAACATAAGATAAATGTAAAACAGTTTACCCTCTTATGGAGGATAGACTTTCAGTAGTTGTATCAACTTTTGCTTAAGGTTTTTTAAGGGCAATTGTCATTGAGTCATCCACTCATAGTGAGCTCCTTTCTTAAGCAAGTTTTGCATGGACTATAATTTATTTGTAAGTCTAGTGATAAACCTATGAATAAATTATAGTTTTTCTTGTAATATCCAAAGCTCCTTAATTTTGGTAGGTGCTACTAATTTTTATATGACCTTAACCTTATCAAGGTCTATGCGTATCTTTGCTTCAAAGACTACAAAGCCAAGAATCTTACTAATCATGACATTGAAGACACAATTCTTAGGATTAAGTGTAAGCTCCTATTTGAGGCATCATTTAAGCACAACATCTAGGTCATTAGCATGATCATTAGCTATCTTGAACTTTAGAGCTATGTCATCTATGTAATTATTAAGCAAACCTAACATGTAATCATTGAAGATATAGGTCATGGCTCTCTGGTATGTCACTCTAGAGTCCTTAAGATCAAAGGGCATCATGGTATAACAAAAAGTACCCCATGGAATCATAAAGGTTATGCTAAGTTGCTGCTTTTGGTTGATCCTAATTTGTTTATATCTGGAAAATCCATCCATAAAGTACAACAAAGCATGTCTAGCTTTAGTATCGATAAGTTGATCAATGCTAGGCAAAGGGAAGTCATCCTTGATGGTTGCTTTATTTAGGTCTTGAAAATCAATGCAAATTTAGATACTCCAATTTTTCTTAAGGACTACCACTATGTCGGATACCCATTCTACATAATCGATAGCCATAATGAAATCTACTTGGTAGAGCTTTATGATTTCATCATTTGATATCACCGTGAGGTCCATGTAGACACAAAGATAAACTAATTTTCTCCTAGGTACTCATACTTTGATCTTGCATATCAACAAAAAGCATATTAAGTGGTACCTAGGAAAAAGTAAATAAATAATATTAAAATTCCATAAAAAATATGCAAATCTAATGCAATCTAGGCTATCCAAGATCATCAATGAGATAAGGTTAATTCAATAAAGGTGAAAAAAGATCAAATAAAGATCAAACAAGGGGAAGTATGATTAAGGTGTAAAAATGATTAATAAAGATCATAATTTTGTCAGTTTAAGGCCTTAGTAGGCTGTTATGCTAGTTTATAGTCTTGGTGGACTATGATTTCAGTTTAAGGCCTTAGTGGGCCATGGTCATATGGTATTAAATGGTGGTCAAGGAAGGTCAAAACCCACTATTTGATACTATTTAAAGGCCAAAAAAAGCCAACTAGAGCTATAATAAGAAAAAAAATGAACATATAAGGTTGTATAAAGGCCATAGAAGGTTAAAAAGGTCAACAAGGCAACATAAGTCCAAAAAAAAGTGAAAACATTATGTAATAAGGAAAAAATAAAGCAAAATAGGTTATATATGATAAAATTTGGTTAATATAGGTAAACAATGGTTAGGTTTTTCTATTTTTAGGCCTTAGCAAGCCATGTTCTAAGGCTAAAATGCTATTAGATGGGTTTAGGCATCAATATGGGTTATTTGGACCCAAAAATCAAGTGTTTTGAGGCTTCCACACTGGGCTCAATGTGGAAAAAAGGGCTCTTTGTATGGAGACTAAGGAAAATAGGTTTTGGAATGATCTAAGGTCTTGAGACCTTCTCAAGGTAGTGCAAGGTCATATCCCTCAAAATTGGGCACTGCAGAGGTCTGTAAAGATAAAAAAGTAGGTTTTGAAACCTTCCCCCCTTGTTTCCATGTTGGCTAGCATGGAAAAGAGGTGGTTTAGCAAGGAGAACCAAAATCGAAGGAAAAATAAGATTAAACATGGTCAAATAGGTAGCTAGAGTCTAGATCTAAAACTTATGCATCTCTTAATTTCATTTTGGGGTGATTTGAGGCCATTTTGAGTGTCAATAGGTTTTGAAGTGGATTTTCCACCTTTCTCTACACTAGGCATAGTATCATAAGCATGGAAAAATAGGAGGATACCTATTTTATGAATTCAAGATTATTTTGAAGAACTTTGACAAGGTTTCTAGGCCCCTAGGGTTGTAGACTTTGATTCTACCAATTTCTGGCTAATTTCAGGCATATTTGAAGGCTATTTAAGGGTACTTAAGGTCTTTCCTCCCTATTTCCACACTAGGGGAGTTACTCCAAAATGGAAGAGCAATGGAATCAATTTTAGAGGTTGTAATGAATTTAGATAAGTAAAATCTTGAGGCTGTGAGGTTCTAGGCTTCTTCAGTGTACATCTTTGACTTCTGGGAGTACCATCTTGCCTCAAAAAGTGGAAAGGCAACTTCCCCCTCCCCCCCCCCTTTTTCCATGCTGGGGAAGTTGCTCTAACATGGAAGAAGTAAGAATCTTATATCTAGACCAATTTGGATCATAATCAATTGTGCATGTTACCTCCTAGGGTTGCTAGGGCTAAGGGCTAGGGATCCATGTCAAAATTTAGCAATTTTGGACATCCCTAAGTGGTTTTTTTGCTTTTCCCCTTCTCTCCACACTGATGATGAAAATATTAGTTTGGAAAATAAGGGAAAATGGATTTTTGATGACTTGGAGTTAGGTTTGTAAAGTCAAAGGACTCCAATGGCTGCTACCATGGTTCTAGAGTGCATGAAAGGTTGTTTAATGTTTTTTTGAGGTGTTTAGGAGCCTCAGACAAGTTTTCCCTTATGTTTTCTTATTGGGGATACCATCCCTAGTGTGGAAAAAGAGATCCTTAGAGTGGAAGAACCATGAAACTCAGATCTAGACCAATTTTAACTTTAGTCACCTATATATGCTAGCTTTTAGGGCTACCAAGGTCAAGCACTAGGGTTTGGTTTCAGGTTTTGGTAATTTTGAGTATTTCTAAGTGTTTTTTGAACTTTCCACTTACTTTCCATGCTGAAGATAGTATGCTTAATGTAAAAAATCAGAAAAATAGATTTTTATGATTTTGCATTGTTTTTGATCATGCATGTAGGTCCTTGAGGTTGCTAGCAATGATGGTCAATGCCTAGTGTTAAATTTTGGCTATCTTGAAGGTTGATGAGTGGTATTTCAACTTCCTTCCCCTCCACCCCCTCTATTTCCATGCTAAGGGTTCCATGTTCAATGTGGAAAATTGGGGGTAAATAGTTTTTGTCACATTTTTTCACTTTTGGACATGCATGCAAGCTTTTAAAGATGATAGTGATCATGGTCAATGGCTGGTGTCAAAATTTTGCTATCTAGAGGGTTCTTGACTAGTTTTTTGGACTTTCCCCACTTTTTTCATGCTATGGCTTCCATGCTCAATGTAGAAAATTGAAGGAAAAGCTTTTTGGTAATTTATGATCACTTGCATTCACAAGGTTGCTCGTGTCGATTATTGCTACTTGATGTTAAATTTTGGTTGTTTCAAGGATTTATAGGTAATTTTTAGGCTTCCACCCTTTTTTCTTCATTATAGCTTTCATGATTAACATGGAAAATTTTGAAAAAATCATTTTTGTGATTTTTTATCATTTTCAGGCATGCATGCAAGCCCCTAAGATTGCCAGTATCAACTACTACCATCTAACAATGAAATTTGACTATTTCAAATGTCATAAATAATTTTTTGGGCTTTCCCCCTTTTTCCACACTAGGGCTTGCATGCTCAATGTGGAAAATTGGGGAAAATCTTCTTTTAATCATTTTTTATTAATCTAGCTATGCATAAGTGCTCATAGGGTTGTTGGCATTGGCCATCAGTGCCTAAGGTTAAGATCCGGTCATTTTGGGGACTATGAGGGGGTTTTCAAGCTTTTCCCCTTTCTTTCATGCTAAGAATGGAAGGCTCAGCATCGAAGAGGTTACCCTTAATGAAGAAAGTTAGATCTAGGCCAAATCAATAGCTGATCGACCATGCATGTCAACTTTTAGGGTTACCAATGCCAATGGTCAATGTTGGGTGTTAAGATTCAATGGTTTGGAGGCTTCTAATTGCCTCATGCAATCTTTCCCCTTTCTTATATGTTGGGAATCGTGGACCTAGCTTGGATGAGAGGGGGATGATATTTTTGTACCATATTTAGCCCATTTTGAGGCTTCTGGAAGCTCCATAGGGTTCCAACAAGGTCTAGGAATCACCAGGCATCAAGAAATAGCCATTAGGTCATCAATTTATGTCATTTTTTGCTTCCCCCATCTATCCATGTTGAGGAAAAAAGGATCAGTATGGAAGAAGCATTCCACAATGTGAAACACATCAAATCCTACATTTCAACCAATTTTAATTAGTTTTAACTAGGTTTGGTAAGGTTTCAAGGTTTTCGAAGATGCTTGAAAGGGTTCTAGGTCATAGGGGACCTCCTTTGGGGTCAAAATTATGCTAGATGAGTGTTGGAAGGAAAGGGTGAGTGTTACCCCAATTCTTCCATGTTGGGGAATACTACCTAAGCATGGAAATCAATGGTGCTTAGCCTTGCTCATGTCATACCAAATTTTAAAAACTCAAGGTTGAAAAAGTTAGGTTTGGGTTGCCAAAAATACAAAGGTATTTGTAAGTCTAATGAATTTGTAAAGTGATAAGCATGTTTCCACATTGGGCATGCTATTCCTAGTGTGGATCAATGGGGTTAAGGTTTCCATAATGTTTTAAGTGTTAAAATTAGTAAAAATCTCAACATTAATGCAAGTTTTCATCAAAAGTGAAGGCATAGGGTGAGGCCCACACTCCAAAAATTTAAAATTTTGAAAAGTGAAGTTGTTTCTCATCCAAAACCAATGTGAACTATAATTTCCTCCCTTTTTCCTCAATGCACCTGTAGTTATGGTGCACTAAATTGGAAACTGGGGTTTCATTTAGGTTTTAGGTGGGTTTTATATGTCAAGGTTTGCAATTTTTTATCTTAATTATCATACTACAGTAACAATGCATTGGAAGAGAGCTCAAGCAAAGATTCCTATGGATGCCACAACCAATATTTAATGTGGAAGCCTACCATCTCCCCTATAGCTAGGTAGAACTCCTATCTCCTCATAATTTCCATCATCCTCAACATTAAGTTTTCCATGGCACCCAAGTAGCAAAGGGGAAAGAGCAAAAATCCTACAATTCAAAGGATGGATGAGCATTCTAGGGAGTTTTTGAAGGTTTCTAGGCCTATCTCTACCTAGGCCCCATGTATCACTCCTCCAAGGTAGCCAATTCTACTTATTTTTGCCTTTGTTTCTTGTGATTTTTCTAGTTTCTTACTTTCTAAATGTTGAGGCCATTTTTTTCAAATCTATGTTAGTAGAGAGATTAAAATGGAATTTTGATGAAATCCCATCTCCTAGTTTGGCTACTTACATGTAGATTTATAGTTGTTTCATCACTTTAGCTTTTGCAGATTTGATTTTGAAAATAGGGCTTTCTATTTTATGTTTTCTTTTCCTCGAAATCTTGGGTATGGTCATTTTTTAAGATCTAGGCCTTAGGATATGTTAAAATTAATTTTTTACAAAATCCTACCCTATCATTTTGTTCTGAATTTAAATGGGCTTCAATGATTTTGGCTATTTCAACAATTTTAATGGCTATATGAAATTTAGGTTTTGAGATTTTTGAAGTTTTGATATAAAAAAGCAAGCCAAATTGAATATTTTTTCTTGGTAGAATGGCTACATATTTGTAAATTTAAAGGTTATGGGTTTGCAGCCTTATGTTTAAGATTTCTGATGGTTGCTGTCTTGTTTAATTTAACTTTGAAATGAGGATGTTATGGCAATTTTCCTAACATTGTGCACTTAGGTTGTTTGTGCCACTTTTGTAATTTCATGTAGATTTGTGAAACTTTTATATGAAAATGGAAATGATTTTTGCTACTTTCTAGTCATGGCTAAATAGGCTTTGGATTTAGCTTTCAACAAAGGTGGAATCACTTTGATTGAACTTAAAACACATTTTTATGAATTTTTTATTAGGCATGTGTAGTAAGGATTTTTGTGCCATTTTCAAATTATTGTCCAAATTGACGAATTTTCTTGCATACACGGCAAAGGTTTTGAAAATTTTTTAATGGTGGTGGCTACTTACGGATTGACTTAAGCTTTTAAATGGTGGTGGGATCACTCTATTTGGAGCTCAAATGAATTATTTTTTTTTTTAATTTTTTGCTATGGCTATATGAACCAAGGCAAAATTCATGGTTGTAGTACATTACCCAAAATAGAAGTGGTTGATATTTATAACTTATGTTTTTCTTTTATGAAAATGCTTAATTTTGCTTTTTCTATAAGAGTAAAAGCTTTTTCTATTTTAAATAAGCTTTTATTATGGTTGCATGACTTTTTTTTCTAAGTTTATCATGCTTTTTCTAATTTGTGCATAGTTTAGGTGTTTTTCCAAATTTATGCATGGTTTGCATAATTTAGATGCTTTTTCTAAATTTATGCATAATTTAGACTAAGATATAGTTTTTGATATAATTTTTTGGCTATAAAGACTATAAAATATGTTAACAATGCTTTTATGGAATTTCTTAAGCTAATTTAGATAAATATCCAAGTTCTTTTTACAGAAGCTAATTTTACCTTTGACTTAGGAAGTTTTTTCTAAATTTGTTGAGAAATTTCAATTGGTCATGATTCAAGGATATGCAAGGTTGTAGTAATATTTTCTTGTGAAATTACTTAGACTAATTTAGATAAACACCCTAGAGCTTTTTACAGTGGCTAATTTCACCTCTGACTAGATGTTTTATCTAAATTTGCTAACTCTAGTAGGTCATACTATTTTTTCTTTAAAAGGTTGTAATAATGCCTTTTTTTGGAATTCCTTAAGCTAATTTAGATAAACACCTTAGATATTTTTACAAAGGCTAATTTCACCTTTGACTAGGATATTTTCCTAACCTATTAAGAAATTCTAATTGGTCACAATGTTTTTGTTTTGTTTCATGTAGGGTATTCTTAAGGCCTATCCTCATCATAGTGTAGCTGGTTGGTATTTTGTGCTACATTGGTCATCCTAAGATCAATACTCCACAACATGACATGCCTCTTGGAAATATTTAATTGTAGTTCTAGCCTAGGAAAATGGTCACACTTATCTATGGATGTAGCCAAGGTCATTATGGAGACCCTATTTCCTTAGGCATCTAGCCTCATTAATAGTTATATTACTAACAAGCTACTTCCTAATGCTACATGCGGACTAGCAAATGCTATAAGTTCACATTACCTTTCAGAGATATAGATGATGCCAAAGTATAGTCAATATAATAATGACAATACTTTGATGGTGGCACATAGAGTCCACACATTATTCTAGAACACACTTGGAACCATGTACCATCTATAGGAGTGAACATGATTATTGCAATGCTTTTATGCTTTTGGCTTAATTACCTTACATAACTTCATTAATTGAACTTTTTGCAGATGTGACGAGTCATGGTCTATCAGGCCCAGCTATCAAAGCCCTATTATCAGAGCCCTATTATCGAAGCCCTGATACAAGATATGGTCTATCAGGCCCAGTTATCGAACCCTCGATATCGCAGCCGCAATATCTCATCAGTGATATCGCATCAGCCGTGATATCATGTCTGCCCCATGATATTGTGTACGCGATATCGTGTCTTGCCTTAATTTTTATAAATAAGAGGCAGCTTTCCTTGTTCTAGTAGTTAGTTCTTAGTTCCTTATCTAGAATCTTGCAGTTTTTCCTTCTCAGAGTTAGAATTATTTCCCAGTGTATGCCCGCAGTGTGGTGATTGTAATTGTACAGCATCTTTATTCAAGTGTGACATACTTGGACACGCACATGAATGGCAATAAAGATCAAGATTACTTCATCATTACAGCATTCACTTAGTTTAATTAATTATTTATTTATTTGTTATTTACTTCTTTCTTAGTTAATATCTTCTCACCCTAAACTCTTATTAAACACAGAATGAGTACAACTTGATTATGAGGTCCAAGATGTGTATGGATGATTACGGAACGGATGCTCATCGCACTTAGGCTAGTTTAGATTCTCTCACCCTTCCTCTCTTAGCTTAGTTAATATTACCTTCCATTATACCTAGGAGTAGCATTAGCATAGGAACACATCATACACCTCACTCTAGACTAAACCATACGTGACAAAGCTAATACTAGTCTAGGTGGGAAGACAGTGAACTATGACCTAAGAATAACTCTCTAGATACCACAACTAGCCGTCTGCGGAGTTCGACCAGATCGTGCGTGAAACACTCATATTTATATGGTTGAGTGTAGGGGTACCTCGCCACTCATCAAGATGCAAGGTCAATAATCAAGGCTTGATCATCAATGGTCAAATCCTAGTAGTGGCTCAAACTACTTTGGATAAATTCACTAAGAGTCCTCAAATCAGAGCTACTGTGTATCAATAGTTAAGAGGAAACATTAATGAATACACCACTAGGTTTAACTTTGTATACAAAAAATGCAAGGATGATGGGATGATGCACAACTGGTGGGTAGATGCCAATAGCATGAATCAAATTCTTATAGCTAGAACCTTCACACCACAAAATAAAAGTAAAGGTGAACATATGGTTTCTATTATTTTATAGCTTTAAGTGTTTTATTGATTTTCTTAGTTGTTGAAATTGCTAATATGAAGGCTAACCTTTTGGTTATTACTTCACAGGATCTTCCACCATAGCTGATGTTACTATAACACTTTTATAGTCACATCATGAGGATACACTCATCCTGAAGTTTGGTGATGTGACATCAGTGTAGGAGTGGCTAAAGGAATAGGTGCTCGGATATGTTTAAGCAAACATCTAGTGTGTAGGTTTTCTTGATGTATTTATGGCACCTATTCCTTCCATTCCTACTGCAAAGACACTACATGTCATTGATTCCTTTGATGAGGAGGTTAGTCACTTTAGAACCATCATTAGAGGTGTTAAGATGAACATGGATGTAGGTGTTGGGCTCTTTCATGACTTTTTTGGTGTCCATCCTAATGGGGCAAAGTTTCCCACTAGGATAGTGAGGGAATTAGGCCATTGCAAGGAAGTTCTAGAGTGGCTTGGTGCTAGCATGGACCACTTTGGAATTTGGATGGAGAGCTTCACGATCCTTGATGTAAAGAATCATATCCTTTATTTAGGTCTCATGCATTTCCATAACTTCTAGCACAAAAGAATGTAATCAACCTAGCACAGGGATGGACCTTTATGAAGGTCCTGATGGAGGGCATCAAATTTGATTGGGCTACTTTTTTAGCTACTAGGATTCAAGAATAGATCCTTAGAATCCATGTTAACACCTCTACAATAATCCATATGCACTTTGCATTTTTCACAAGTTATCTAAAGAGGTTTACAAAGTTTCCAGTGGTGTATAGGAATGGACAATGGATTTTCCAAGACCCAAGCCAACTTTCTAGGCCTTGGATAAAGCACATTTATTCAACAATGCAATCCCAAAATTCACTAGAGGGGATGGATGAAACATTATCCATCACCACTAAGAATCTTGATGTTAGGCAATATGAGTCTCTTGAAAATACTAATGATGATGAGCCCCTTTCATTTCCTACTAGTGTCTAGGATGCCAGACGATGGTGCATGGAGGCCAAAGGGGTTGCTAAAGAAAAACTCAAGAGGTCTATTGAGGAGGCCTATGAAGAAGCTTAAGTTTAATCTTAAGCCATCATAATAGGTAGTTTTAAGTATTCTTTGTTTAAATTTGGCTATTTCATGTTTTAAAAGCTTGTAGATACTTTATGATTTTATGTGTTAATTGGTTTTCTATGTGTTATGCTTGTAGATAAGCTTTACGTTATAGAAACCCAAGTTGTTTCAGAGGAAAAACAAAGGCATGTAGAAGAGACACTCCTAAAGCAACCTATGGTCAAATGACTTGCTGATGATGGTATAGATGATCTAGATGCCTTGTTTGGTGAGGCACTACCAGGTACCTCTTCCATCATCATCATAAAGAAGAAAGAGGAGGAGGAGCTAGGTATGCCTATGCCTTAACATTTTCACTATATTTCATTACTTATCTTTGGTTTTCATCCTAACATTTTGATGATTATTATGCTTACAGTAGTTCCTAACCCAATAGCGTAAGCTCCCATCCCTATGTTTCATGTGAAACCATTGGTAAAGATTCCAAATAAAGTGGAGTTCCTACATGGGATCCCTAAGGACATCATTGATCAATTGCATTAGGTCACACTAAGATAGGTAAGGATTCTATTTTATGTGTGTCATTCATAGGCTTTTTTTGTATTATGGCTATTTAAGGTTGTGTTATAGAGTTGTATTTTATGTCTGTGTAGTACCATTTGTGGGGTGGGACTCCAACAAAGACATGAAGGTAGACTCCTTACCTAGACTTCCCTCTAATGTGTCTAGTGTACCTATGAAGCTATATAACACTACCACTAATTTAGCAATATCATGTGCAAAAGCTTCATGAAAGCTAGAGAGGTCCAACAAATTCCTATGGGAGGAAGTTGTGGCCTTGAGGGAAAAGACTTAAAGGCAAGAGAACACAATTAGATATCTCTATGACCATAAAGCCTCTGTGGAAGCCCAAGTGGTTAACTCAAGGGAGTTATGGACTAAGGAGATCACATGCACCCACTACTAGCATGTCATTGAAGAAAAAGAAGTGGTCCTATGGTAGATGAAGGAGTAATGTATGTAGATGAACCTCATCTTCAAAAAGGTTAAGGACTAGAAGGATCGTTGTTCTTGGACCCTAGAGTGGGGCAAGATACAACAGGCCCACAAGTGTTAATATAATGTTGATCATGGGAACTACCTAAAGTGGTTTAAGAAGGAGTTAGCTTAATGGCACAAGAGAAAAATTTTCATTCAGGGGATCCAAGAAAAGAGTCCTTATTAGCTTTTTGAAATTATTCTCAAGATGGAGTAATTCCCTACTCTTCATATCACTACGGTTGTAGGTGAGACCTCTATAGCTACTTCTACTCATGAGCCTCCTACTTGGACACCTATAAATAGGTTTAGCATCCTTTCTAGCTTTAATCTTGGGAATGTTGACTAGGTCAACATAATAGAGGACCAAATACTCCATTGTTTAGAGGAAGACCTTTCCCATCTACCCATGAAAGTGATGTAGCTAGACTCTCCATAGGTTTGATATATTTTATGCTTTAGTCTTTGTTTTAAGTCATGATTTTTGCTATGGGTTACTAATTGGCTATATGTTGTTGCATTTCAGACCTCAAGAGACATTGGTAGCCCTAGCAATGAGGGTGGGAATGACCCATAACTTCCTCCTTTGAATGTCACTTAGCAGCCTCCTTTATTTTAGCTTGCTGGCTATTTTTTTTTGTTTTTATGTTGATGGCTATGGTTAACCAAGACTATGTTATAAATGGTTGTTATTCTTTGACATTTTTGTCACATAGTGTGGCCATTGCTATGTATGTTATCAACACTTAATTTTAAATATTGGTTTTATTTTGGCTATATGTATCTATAGTAGTATTGCACATTGTAGATATTGAAAATAGCTATATTTATGTTTTTGGTTGTAACATTAAATTGATGTGATAATAGGCTAAAAAAAAGAGATATAATAATAAAATAAACTTTTTCTAGTTTTCTACCATCATGAGCATAGGTTATATAGTTTTGCCAGTTTAAGGTCATGGTCGGCCATCATGCTAGTTTAAGATCTTAGTGGACCATAATGTCAACTTAACGTCTTAGCAGACATAGTGCCACTATAATGTCTTAGCAGATGAGAATGTCAATTTAAGGTCATAGTGAACAATGCATGAAAGAGATACTTTTTTTTATGTTTAAAACATAAGTAAAAATAAAGAAAGATTGTAGCAACTAGGTAATAATGCAAAAAAACTTAGGCTACATGCATAAAACAACAAAGATATAATAAATTACAAAAGAAAGAAAAGTCTATTTGGCTATCATTGAATCGAGTCATAGATGCATGGGAAGGTTAAGGTAAACTTCACTTATGTACATTCTTCCTAATCTTTGCAAGGTTAGGAAGTGAGTAAGTCCTATTCTGCACAAGCTTGTATCTGCCATCCCCTTCGCTTACAATGTTAAAAGGTAGTTCATCCCATAATGTATCCCATTACCTGTTGTTGTTATCATTGGCTATCTTGGGTTTTTGCTCTTCATGGCTAGGAGCTTCTTCTTGAAGCTCCACTTCAAACTACTATTCTATGTCTATGTTGTTAATAGCTAGGGGAGCCACATTATCACCATGAATAATGATTTCACCTTCCTCATAAGGAAGGTAAATCTCTTGATGGATGGGCAAGGACATAGCTCGTAACTAAGCCAACCAAGGTCTTCCTAGGATTAGGATGAATCTTGGTGTCTCTTCCATCATCAAGAAGTTTGTGGTTGTAGGGAATTGTTCTCTACCTACAAAATCCAAGGAGATAGACCCTTGATGAAAACTCTTGATCCATTGAAGGACTTAAGAGCTACAATGGTTGTTGGTTGTACTTGCTTAGTTAAGCCCAAGCATTCAATGATGAGGCATGGGATGACATTGGTTTTAGCTCTATCATCAACATGCACCCAATGTATTTTAAATTTTCCTATGTGTATGGTTATGAATAAAGGGGTTGTGGTAATTTCACCATTCTAGGGATTAATCTTAATTTTTTTATTGCAAAATGTTAAGGGTGTTGATTTCTCCTTTCCTAGTGATGGAGGAATCATCACTGCATGGATGGCTTCCTTGTTAGCAAGAATATCCTCACTAACTAGTATGAAGGTCAACATTTTAACTAGTGTCTTACAATGTATTTTGGAAGTCATGATCAGGTCGTATATGCTTAGAGTTGTGTTTTCCCACTTGAGTGATTGCCTAACTTGGTCCATTGCACTAAGGAAGTTTTTATCGTTGGTCATGGGCTTGTCACCCCATGTATGCTTTACTTCCTCCATATGTTCCAAAATGTGGACTTTGGCTTTAGGCTATGGCTATTGTGGCTCCTTTTGGTTATTTTGGTTGTGGGCTTTAGTGTCTTCCTATGGCTTGTTAATTAAAGGAGATGAGGCAGAGGAGGCCATAGGTATAGCCAAAATGGGAGTGGGCTTTGGTGGATCCACTTCCTTTCATGTCTTCATCTACTTATCTACATTGTTGTTATCTTTTTCTTATGCTTCTTCCTTTGGTTTCTTGAAGTTTTTTTCTTGTCAATCATTGGTGGTAAGGAAGAGGTAGTAGCATTGGCCACCATAGGGGGTTGTTGTGTGGTTGTCTGGACTATGGCTATTTAGGTTGTATTGGGTTGAGATACCTTGATGAAAAAAATTTTTCTTGAAGGTATTCATGATGGTACTCTCACAATGAAGGGGTATCTTAAGCTATGGGAAGCCAAAGAAGCCCTTTCATTGTAGAGGGGTACTTGAATCATGAATGGTTCTCTTGTAGATTTCTAATTTTCATTGATGTTGAATGCTAAAATAACATACGGGTCATCATTATCATTTAGAGGGTCTTTGTAGACCTACATCAACTTGTTTTATGGCCAAACTAGGTTATAAGCATCTAAGACCAAGTCCCCCTATCTATCATCATTTGCAAGTCATCCTTTAATGCAAGGCAAAATTCTGTATCATGACAAGGTAGTTCATGATGATGGTAGAATCGGTCTAACTTGAAGTATTTAGGTAACTACGAATCATCCTTCATTTCCTAAGTGGGATCTTTGGCTATTTCACATAGTCACTCATATTTCCTTTGAGCATCTTTAGTCATTTGTTTATGTTGCATGTGTCCACTTCTTAATAGTTGGTCTAGCAACTTAGATGGTTTTAATGGTAATGTAGTATATTTAGACCTATCATTCCTCTTGAAGTTAGGTATATTTTTTGTCAATGTAGTGGTCCCAAAATTTGATGGTTGGTTATTGTAGTCATTGGTGGGGGCCTTGGGTGGGTTAACCTTTGGCCCTTAGTTTGTGGTCTTGGTTTCCTTGGTTACAGTTGCCATGATAGTTTTGTTTTGTTTGCTCTTTTCTTTGTCTCTTTAGGTATGTTGGTTTTTATATGATATGTAGGCTAGATCATGGCTAGCCTCCAGGACATCCTCTATATTTTTATTTTGTGAGAATTCTTGGCTCAGAAGCCATGGATCAAGGTACTTTAGATTTAATGAAGTTATTAACTACTCCCTTGAACATGGCTAACAAGTGGGCTTTGGATATGGGCTTTAGTATTTCATTTAGCAGTCCATTCCACCATTAAATAAATTTTTATATAAGTTCTAAGGGCCATTTCCTGCTCTTCATGAGTTGGTCAAGTGTTGTGTTAGGCTTCGAGTTATACTTGAAGTGGTTGACAAAATAGGCTACTATGTATTCCAAATAGGATATAGACCCTTTGGACAATGCACGATATCAATCCAATGCTTTTCCAGTCAAATACATAGAAAAAATTCTCATGATGGTATGAGGCCATGGCTGTAAGAGTAAACATTTAGATTGAAAGGTAAAAAGGTGAGAATTAGGATCATCTTCTTCATTATATTTGCTAAACTATGGAATGGGAACACCATAAGCGAGTGCCAAATGTTGGTTATGAGACTTATGGAATCATCTTGGTAGAAGTCCATAATCCTGACAATTTGTGTGGGAGAGGCTTTAAGCCTCATCAACTCCTTCATTAGGTCTTGGATCATTTGAAAAGCTTGATCCAACCCTTGCACTGGCCACATAATTTGTGAGGTTTGTAAAAAAGGTGATGGTGTTTGTTGTGAGGCTTGTGGCCTCATTATGGGTTTCATGATAGAAGGAAAAGGTTGCATTATGGTTGTTCCTTGTGAACTAAACAAAGAAAAATATGTTTATGTTGGTACTTGAGACACAAATAAGACAAATGTGGTGTGTGACCCCTATGTTGCTAGGGCTTTCATGGTAGACCACATGTGAGTAGTTAATATATTTGTAGTGGTAAAAACCACCATTGATGGTTTTACATATCAAGATTATGTTGTAAATGGAATTGATGTGTTATAGCTTATTATTTGTGGCATTTATTGAGTATGATGTATGGCTACAACCAACATGGGATTTTCTATAGTAGGGTATGGAGGATTAGAAGATTTTGGCACCATGCCCATGAAGAAAACAAAAGCATTATGGAAAGGTTCTATGACTTTGGGGGATGTTTGTTGGAACCGTCCTCCAAGGATATTTTTAGGATCCTTAAATTCATCCTCCTCTTCCTATTGTTCCCTAAAGGTAGGCTTGTCATCTTCCTCTTCTAGAGTAATCAATTAGGCTAGGATGCTAGAATAGATATCATTAAGATGAATTTCTTCATACAGGGAAGCGATGTACTCTTTTCCACACTTGTGTATGAGCTCAAACTCCCTTTTGGCCTTTACTTTAATTCATGAAATTAGCATGCCTACTTTTATTTTGGCACAAATGAAGTTATAGAAATCTTCATAAATGGCTGAAAAATTAGGACTCTCCCCTCTAACTCTCAAAGATCACCTACGCTCAATGACGGCAAGGTATTTGGGATCATACACCCTCATGACTTGTTGATTATAATCTTCGCTAATGAAGATGAAGGGCAATTTGGTGGATTTTTGAAAAGACATGGCTATAGTGCTAATAATTACTCTAAAAAAAGGCTATAAATGGTAAAATAGGATTAAATTCCAATGAATGGAATTCAAAAACTCTTAGAGAAAATAAAAATGGCAAAAAACTGATGTACTTACTATAATTAGTAAGTGGGAATAAAGGGGGTTTACCCCTTTACTAGAAATGAAATATTAAAAATGTTGGCTTTAATCCTCATCCAAGTTGGCCTCCCAAGTGCCTCTACACTAGGTATGGAAAGGGGAAAAAGGAGGATGAGATAATGGAAATATCACACCTTCTTATTCCAATGTTGGAGAGAGAGGGAAAAGTTTGAAGATCAAAATCGAAACTTGGCAATCTCCAAAGATGGTTCTAGCAAGCTACCAACTCTCACCATAAAGGATGAAAACGTAGGCTTGGTTGGTATGGAAACCAGTGTTTTTAGTGCCAAAGATTATGGCAACAAAAATTAAATGTTTATTAAAGCTTCCACACTAGCTTTTCTCTAGGAATTCATAGTAGATGCTATGAAATTCAAACATCCAAATTAGTTGCAACTTCCATGCTGAGGTTTCTGCTACAGGGGAGGTAAAGGAAGCATTAGATTCCTTGTGAGTTTTGGCTAGAAAATGGCTTTTAACTTACAACAAAAGTAGATCTAGTTATAAAATTTATTTCAAACTTCATCAACACTAGCCTTCCAACTACTTCCACACTGGGTATGGTAGAGGGGGAAAGAAGAGAGGTGAGATGAAGGGAATCTCACACCTCCTATCTTAATGTTGGTGGCATGAAGGCTGAAAAAAAGTGAAAAGTCATTATTTTTTCACTAAAATTAGTTTTAGCTAGCTACCAATTTTCTCAACTTGGAAAAGTAGGGGGCGGTGGGAAGGGGAAAACCAACTCATAGATGAGTTGAACCACCCACTTTAGAAACTAGAGAATAAATTTTTAGCAATAAAAGAAAAAATAAGAGGGAAGAGATATCAACACTAGCTTTGGATTGTAAACTTCATAAAAAAAGCTATGAAATGCTAAAACCCAACCATGTGCAACTTCCACGCTATAGTTTTGGTCATAAGGGGGAAAAGAGCAACATTAATTTTTCAAAGATTTTGACTACAAAAAAATCAAGAAAAATCTTGCAAATGACTATGAAAAGAATAGATCTAGTTATAGAATTTAGGCAAAGGCCCTCCTTCTAGCACCAAGAAAAACTATTGCAACTAAAAACCTTGATTTCTGAAATGAAAACTACGGATTCTCTATGTAAGCACTTCTTCAACCTTAAATCCCTAGGTCCTTCATGATAAAAATGGAATTCAATGTACCCTGCCCAGTCTAGCAAATCAACCAAGAATTTATGAGATGCAAAGTGTGGGAATATAAATAGATTTGAATAATGCATAGAAAACAAAATTTATTTTTGAACACAAAACTCAAAACCTAAAACTTTATTAAAAACAAATAAAGAATAAGTTAGAGAAATGTGTAGAAATGATGCCTAGATGAGCAAAAAGGGGTTTTACTTTTGTAAGAGTTCAAAGCTCGTTGAAGCCAATGTGATCTACTCCACAATCCAAGTGCTAAGCCACTCTTGATGCTATCAAACCTTTCTTCACTACTACAACCTTGGATCTACCAATTAAGTCACTATTGGGGAGTGAGAAAGGTCAAAAATTTGGATGCTAAGTTGCTCCATGCTAAGGTTTGGAAATCAAAAAATGTAGTGTTGACATCAAAAATTTACCAAATCTCAGGTCCACAATGCTTCCATGTTGAGGTTCAAGAAAATGCAAGTATGGGAACTTGCAAGAGCTCTTGATTGCTTGAAAATGCCCCAAGTGTGGAAGTGTGTGTATGCAAATTGTTTGATTATGCAGAACTTGCGAGGAATTATTGAACAAAGAATGTAGAACTTGCTAAAAAATTATAGAACTTGTAAATGGTATTAGAGGCTGGGTTTTATAGGATCTTTGGGCCATAAATGGGGCTACAAATTGGCCATGATTTGGCTATGAAATGGTTGTGAATTTTGCTGAAAATTGCTGCAAATTTTCTGTGATTTTAGGTGAGATGCATGCCCAAATTTGGTGGGTTACTATACATAATTAGTGCTTCCCCCCATGGCCATTCCATTTACTATAAATAGTAACTAGGATACACCTTTCATGCTGGAGATGAGTCTTCCTTGTTGAGCTTTCCACCATGCTTGTTGAAGTGGCTAGTCAATGTTGAACTGCATGAATTGATGGATTTTGCTTCTTGTTGCTTCCACACTAGGGGATTGAAATTTCCACATTGGAGAGGAAATTTTCCAAGCTAGGGGAAAACTTCCACATTGGAGGAAACTTTCTAAGCTAAGGGGGAAAATTTTCCAGGTTGGGAAAAAGCATCCAAGTTGTGCATTTGGTCTTTATATTTGTTGGGGGAGAGTTTCCAAATCCCCCACCCTTCCATAGATGAGATCTACCCCGCTATAGGTGTTTCTAGCATAGAAAAATGCATACCCCCATAAAACCCATCNAATAAAGTATGTGAAATTGCCCACTGTGGATTACATTTTTTTACATTTACAATGAAATTTTACCTCAAATTTCATGGGGTGAAAGCTACATGATGAAGATCAGTTATAACATGCAAAATTTTATGGTGTTTCAATAGGGATAAGCAATAGGATACATTATGGGATGAACTCCATTTTAACATCATAAGAAAGGAGGATGGAAAATATAAGGTTGTGTAGAGTAGGCCTTACTCACTTTCTAATCTTACAAAGATTAGAAAAAATATGAACAAGTGAAGTTTACTTTAACCTTCCCATGCCCCTATGACCAAATGCATCAATAGCCATGTAGCCTTACTTTTCTTTTGCATTTTATTATGCATTTGTTGTTTTACTCTATAGCCTATGCATATAGCCTAAGTTCATTTGCAATTTTTCCTATTTGCTATAACCTTTCTTTATTCTTTCTTATGATCGAAAAAGCCTTATAAATATACATATCTTTGATACCACATTCACTAAAACATTAAACTAGCATTATGATCTACTAAGACATTAAACCAGCAGGATGTCTGCTAAGAGCTTAAACTAGCATTATGGCCCACCATGGCCTTAAACTAGCAACATAGCCATAATTATCCAATATAACCTATGCCCATAATGGCCTAAAACTAACAAACATCTTGTTTATTATTCCACTTCTTTTTGTCAATTATCCATTTAATGTTATAACCAAAACATCAATATATCCATTTTCAATGTTTACAACATTTACAATGTTCACTACTAATATAAATGCATAGAGCCAAAAATAAACCCAAAATTTAAATTTAAAGTTAAAATTTCCATAGCATACATTGGCATGGCCACATTGTGTAGCAAAAATATCAAAGAATAACAATCATGTATAACATAGCCATCAACATAAAAAAAATAGACAACAACCTAAACTGAAGGAGGCTATTAAGTGGCATCTAGAGAATGAAGTGGTGGGTCATTCCCACCCTCACTGTTGGGACCACCAATGTCTCCTGAGGACTTGAATGCAACAACATATAGCTAGTTAGTAACACAACCAAAATCATGACTTAAAACTAAAACTAAAACACAAAATATATCAAACCTATGGGGATTCTATCTCCATTACTTCTAGGGGTAGATAAGGAAGGCCTTCCTCCAAACAATGAAGGATCTAATCTTCCATCATGTTGACCTAGTCAACATTTCCAAGATCAACACCAAAGAGAATGTCAATCCTATCTATGGAATTCCAAGTAGGAGGCTCTTGGATAGCAGCAACTATATAGGTCTCACTTGCAATAGTGGTAATTTGAAGAGTCGGGGATAGTGCTCTCTTGCATCATTCAACTAACTCCTCCTTGAGCCACTTTAGGTAGGCCCCATGATTTTTCTTGTACTACTACTTGTGGGCCCTTTGTGTCTTGTCCCATTCAAAAAACCAAGTGAAATAATCCTTTCAATCCTTAACCTTTTGGAAGATGAGGTCCATTTTCATATGTTGTTTTGTCATCTCTCATAGGACTACTACTTTGTCCTAAATGACATGCTAGTAGTAGGTCCATGTGATTTCCTTAGTCCATAATTCCCCTAAGTTAGTCACTTGGGCTTCCACAAAGGCCTTATAGTCTTAGAAATTTCTAATAGTATCCTCTTTCCTTTGATTATTTTCCCTTAAGGCCAATACTTCTTTCCATAGGGATTCATTGGACCTTTCTATCTCCCATGAAGTTTTTGTGCATGACATTACTAAATCAGTAGCAGTCTCATACAACTTCATGGATACACTAGATACATTAGAGGGAAGCTTAGGCAAGGAGCTTATCTCCATGTCTCTACTTAGATCCCACTCCATAGAAGACACTACACAAGCATAAAATACAACTATAAAACATAATGAACAATGTAAGATAACATAATGCAAGCAAATCCTATAACTGAAGCACATAAAACAAAACCTTTACCTATCTTGAGTGCATCCTAATACAACCAATCGATGATGTCCTTAGCCATCCCATGCATGAACTCCACTTTGTTAGGATTCTTTACCCATGGTTTTCCATGAAACATATGGATGGGAGCTTGCACCTATGGTTTAGGAACTACTATAAGCATAACAATCATTGAAAGATTAGGATGACAACCAAAGATAAATAATAAGATATAACAAAAATTTTAATGCATAGGAATACCTTGTTCATACTCCTCTTCCTTCGTAGGGATGATGATGGGGGATGTACCCAATACTGCCTCACTAAATAATGTGTCTAGATCATCTATACCTACACTGGCAAGCTCTTCAAGCATAGGTTTCTTTAGGAGTGCTTCTTCTACACACCTTTTTTTTGCCTCTATAGCAACTTACATTGCCATAGCTTGTTGCTTTTCTATAATCATAGCACATAGAAAAATGGTTAACACATGAAACCATAAAGTAGCCATAAACTTTAAAACATTAAATAGCCAAATTTAAAAAATCATACTTGCAACTACCTACTACGATAACCTAAGCTTAATCTTAAGCTTCATTGGGGTAGGCTAGTCTAATGCTAGAGGTGCCTACTCCATAAGCCTCTTTAGTTTCTCCCTAGCTATCTCTTTGGCCTCCATACATTATCATCTAGCATCTTGGACACTAGAAAGAAACATGAGAGGCTCATCATAATGAGTACTATCAAGAGATTCATACTATCTAACATCAAGATTCTTAGTGGTAATGGATAATGTATCATCCATACCCTTTGGTGGGTTCTAGGCCTACACTGTTGGATAAATGTGCTTTATCCAAGGCCTAGAAAGTTGGCTTGGGTCTTTGGAAATCCATTGCTCATTCTTTCAAACCATCAAAAACACCAAAAGCCTTTTTACATAACTTGTAAAAAGTGCAGAGTGCATATGGATTATCATAGAGGTATCACCACAAAGTTTGAGGATCTCCTCTTAAAGCCCAGTAGCTAAAGTAGCCACCTAATCAAATCTAATGCCCTCAATTAGGACCTTCTTAAAGGTCCACCCTTGTGCTAAGTCGATTACCTTCTTTTGTGATAGTAATTTGGGAAATGCATGAGACATAAACAAAGGATATGATTTTTTTGCATCAAGGTTCATGAAGCTATTCATCAAAATTCTAGAGTGGCCCATGTTGGGACCAAGCCACTCTAGAACTTTGTCATGATGGCTTGATTTCCTTACTATCTTGGTAGGAGCCTTTGCCCTATTAGCAGGGACACCAAACAAGTTGCAAAAGAGGCTCTCACCTATGTCCATGTTTACCTTCACACCTTGGATGATGATGCTAAAATGACCAACCATCTCATCAAAGGAGTTAATGATATGCAAAATCTCCATAGTAGGAATGGAAGGGATATGTTCCATAAATACATTGAACAAGTCATCACATTGGATGTTTTCTTGAATGTATCTAGGTGCCTATTCCTTTAGCCACTACTGTGCTGATGTCACCTCACGAGACTTCAAGATGAGGGTATCCTTATGACATGAATATGAAAGTGGTATAGTGAAATCAACTGAGGTGGAAGGTTCTGTGAAGCAATAACCAAAGGTTAGCATTCATATAAGCAATTTCAAAAACCAAGAAAAGCAATAGAACATTTAGATCCATAAAACACTAGAAGCTATAGCATTTACATTTACCTTTCCTTTTCTTCTATGGTGTGGAGGTCCCAGTTGCAAGGGTCTAATCTATGCTATTAGCATCTACCCACAAGTTGTGCATTGTCCCATCATCCTTACACTTCTTGTATACATGGTTAAACCTAGTGGCATATTCATAAAATCACCCCCCCCCCCCCCCCCCCTCCTTTAACTATTGATACATGGCAGTTTTGATTTAAGGACTCTTAGTGAATTCATTTATAGTAGTTTGAGCCACTACTAGGATTTGATCATTGACAATCAAACCCTAATCATTATCCTTGTACCTACAAGAAGTTGTAAAAATGATAAATTTAGGGAAGATAATCAAGCCAAAAACATAAAAGCAGTATGATAATCATGTTTACCCTTGTAAATGATACACAGTGCCAGGTGAGTTCTAAAATAATGTGTGGGCTCTATGCACCACCATCAAGGTATTGTCAATATTGTACTAACTATACTCTAGCATCATCCAAATCTCTATAGGATAACATGGGATTATAGCATTTGCTAGTTCCCATATGGTTTTAGGAAGCAAATTATCAGTAATGTATTTGGCAATCAAGCTAGATGCCCAAGGAAATAGGATCTCCATAATGATCCCAGATACATCCATGAACAATTATGATCATAGCATCATACTAAACTTTCTAAGGATGTAATCAAGAGAGTCCCTTGTGCCAAGAAGCAACTACAATTAGAGTTTCACAAAAGGCATGTCAAGTGGTGGGGTGTTGATCTTAGGATGACCAATGTAGCACAAGATACAAACTAGCTCCACTCTGATGAGAATAAACCTCAAAAAGACCAAACACAAAGGAAAGAGACCTTGGTTGCCTAGATTTCAAGTTGAGAGACTTATAGACCACATAGCCTCAATAGAGAAACCTCTAGAATGGCCTAAAAGCCTAGTCAAAAGCCTTGACTTAGATGTTGGTGACATAACTAAAGACTCTCTAGTTAAGGTTCTTGTCACAACACATAGTGGTGAGGAGAAACCCCTTAAGCTAAGTTCCTAACTAGAGCCTCAATGTGTTGAAGACATCACCAAGGTCTTACAAAGTAACATTAAAGTCTTTTCCTAGTCACATGAAGATATTCTAGGCCTAGATTAATGTCTATTATAGCACAACATCATTCTAGACCCTAGTGTTGGTGACCATTTGGGACGCAACCACCAACGAGTGTCCTCAAATAGGATTTAGGTGCCTACTGGTCTCTGGCAACACCAAGGCCTAGATACCTCCAAATAAACTCAGTAGTTAATGTGAGTATGTGTGTGTGCTATTGTGGCATGCGGTTGTAAAAAATGAAATGATTGCGTTATGTGTGAACTATAGATGACTTATCTTAAAGAGATTCAGCCAACTTTGCCAAGTACTGTGAGTTGTTGAGAGTTCCTATTTTGTTCAATTGCCTAGTCTACGCGATCATTTGAGCACAAATAAAGCATTTGCAAAAAAATGTGAGCACAACTCTACAAATCTACTTCTAATTTTCCCCAGAGAAAGAGATAGTTCCACAAGAAAACTAGAAATAGAGCAAGATTAGATGGAAATAGACAGAAAAGAAAGCAGATTTGCGTGGACCTCAAATATTTAAATAAGGTAAAATGACACGAGTAAACACTTCGCAATAAAGCTATCCCAAATTCAATAACTACAAATTTTTCAAACTTCCAAGGCTCAAATAAGCAATTTCTTCAAGACAATCCTACTATGCTACCAAAAATTGCTGCGTAAACTATCACGTACGAGACTCCATTTTGGCTAGATAATGGATGTCAACAATTGCATTCAACAGAACCTTCAAAAGACTTGAAAATCTTTGATTGAAATACCATGGAGATTCACTTTAAAGATAAAAAGAAGCTATTCTGGTCCCATCAAAATACCAAAGATTTTCTGAACCCTCTTGACTATTGAATCGTTCAACGGCATGACTACAAGCAGAGGCTCTCTTACAACGATCTCAATAGCAGTTCCTATATGTTGTACAATAACAAAATTTACTACTAAAATGCTCTTAAGACTTTTAAACACAAGCACTTCTATGGAAAAAATTTTCCAAAACATTTCCTATCGGGCAACAAGAACAATAAGAGCAATCTAAAAATCCCAAAATTACTTGCCAAGGATGATACTATCTAAACCACTANCATTCCAAAATATCCTAGCTAACTTTTCTCCCAAGTAAGGAGGTTACAACTTACCCATCTAGTTAGGAGGAAGTTATGTAGTTAGGAAGTTATACATAAAGTTAGGAGGAATTTATGCTATCATTAATAAATACTACAAATATTTAATATAATATTATAAATATTTTAACATTAATATTACAAATATTTTTATAGGTAGTAACTTATATAATAATGTTTGAAAAATAATTTTTTGAAGCCTTGGGATAATTAAATTAAAAAGTAAGTTTATAACCAGGGCTTCACACTATTAGTGTATGTGATATTCTGACCATTTAAAATTTTATTTTTGATGAACTGCAACTTTGGTTTACTGGCATTGGCCCAAAATATCTCTTGACACCTATCTTGGTGTGCCTTTATGTCTTTGTTGCCACATTCAATGGACTCGTATGCAATATTGAATGCATCGGCATTGGGCATGGCTGCTATTTCGGATTGCCGGTTCCAGGAGGAGTGAATGACATACTGCCTAAAAATTTGAAATGCGTTCTTTGGGAAAAGCCCTGTTTGGTGAGGTAGCAACCTGCAACAAATTATTGGAAGTTACGGTGGTGAGTTGGAAAAGCGCCTGTCGTTGAAGCTATTTTCTTTGCAACCTTTGTTCTCAGCCTGTGGATTTTTTTACAGTGCGACCACGGCCAGACCTTCACGCGGGATAGAGGTGATCATTTTTTCAGATTCATCGCGAAATAGTAAGGATCAGAATGTCGAAGCGCAGGTTCAGATTCGAGGGTTTTGGCGTAAACAGGCCAGGTCTCCTGGGCGATTCTACCATTCCGAGGTTTGAATCCGCAAAATTGCAGGGGTGTCTATACATACCCTCACTGACCAAAGCCCCCCAGTGACCACTTTGAAGGTCACATCCTGGACAACATCGAGTACATCGGGGGTTTCAACAACATCAATATTGACGATGACGACAGCAACAAAGAAGTGAATTTGTTGGATGCGTTCACAGCAGGAATTAGGAAGACATGGATGCCTTGAATGCTGGATATGATTCTAACCAGGAGGTTTATGCTACCAGCAAGGCCGTCAACGCCACCCAGTCCCATCTCAAGAATGATTCTGATGATAATCTGGTTGTACCTGATATTCGTAGATTGAGGAGAACACTTCTATTGCTGCCCTGACTATTTTAGAAACTGAAGCTTTTCGGCAGAGTCTGAGAATTAAGCTTTCTAGATTTTTGCAAGGCAGGGCCAAATATAAAACATGAACTTAACAATGGTTAACAAGGATTTTAATTTCTTATTGATGCATTCATGAATGGTGTGGGCTCTTCTTAATCGATAAAGCTTTTCAATTCTTTTTTCAATCTTCCTATCACACAGGGGCATGATAAATTTTCCTTTCCTTGGTATCATCATTTGAAAATGGAAACACTATATCTTCACTCAACAAATTTCCACATGAAACCTCTGGTATTAAAATAGGACACAACCATCATATATTTTTTTTATTTGAATATCTTCTATGTCTCATTCGTATTTTATCACCTTTGATGTTCCATGAAATGGCTAAATGTGCCAACACCTAGCATTAGACCAATTAAGCAAAATGTGTACAAAATTACACCTAATTTGACCTTGGTAGTTTGTGAGGAAATATCAAAGCTCTACCATTAGGATTGTTGATTACATAGAATGGGTATCCAACATAGTGGTAGTCCCTACAAAAAATGGAATTATTCATATTTTCATCAATTTTCAAGTCATAAATAAAGTAATTATCAAGGATGACTTCCCTTTGCCTAATATTGATCAACTTATTGATACTACAACTAGGCATACCTTATTGTCCTTCATCGATGGATTCTCAAGATATAACCAAATTAGGATCAACCTAGAGCACCAACTTAGCATGACCTTTATGAATCCATGAGGTACCTTTTATTATATCATGATTCCTTTTGGCCTTAAGAGTGCTAGAGTAACATACTAGAGAGCCATGACCTATATCTTTACAAATTACATGTTGGGTTTGCTGAATTATTATGTAGATGATAAAGCCATCAAGTCCAAAATCATCCATGACCATGTTAATGACCTAGATCTTGTACTTAAATGATGCCTCAAATACTAGCTTAGGCCCAATCCTAGGAATTTTTTCTTTGGTGTCAAGACTAGTAAGATGCTTAGCTTTGTAGTCTCTGAAACAAGGATACATGTTGATCTTGATAAGGTTAAGGCCATATCCAAATTAGCAGTGCCTACCAACCTTAAATAGCTTTGGGGATTACAAGGTAGATTAAAGTTTATTCATAGGTTTATTGCTAGGCTTACAAATAAGTTATAGCCCATGCACCACTTGCTTAAAAAAGGAGTTCACTATGAATGGACCACTCAATGCCAAGAGACCTTTGAAAACCTTAAGCGAGAATTAACATAACTATCAATAGTTTATCCTCCGCAATAGGGTAAACAATTTTACATTTATCTTATCATTTTTGATACATCCATTACCTTTCTACTCTATCAGAAATATTATGATGAAGCAAAAATGCACATATACTACCTTAGCCATGTGTTAGTTGCCCATGAGACCCAATACACTGAGGTGGAGAAGTATTGTCTAGCACTAGTCTTCTCTTTAAAGAAATGGAGATACTACCTCTTTAGAAGCTAAGTCAATGTCATTTTCAAGGATAACATACTCAAAGTCATAATGACCACCATCGATGAAAGTAGCTATATAGCTTGATTGAAATCCATAACCACAAAATTCAACCTTCATTACATCTCTCAGTCCTTAATGAAAGATCAAGCTATAGTCGTACAACTCACAGTTTTACCTATTGATGCACAAGAAGCCATAGATCCTAAATTCCCTAATGAACACATTAACACTATTAGCCAGGTACCCAAGGGTTATGAGGTGGTCATGCACTTTGATAGAGCTTCAACTACCCATGGGGCTAGTGCCATTGCCATCATAACATTTCCATCTGATGACATCTGATTCTTTGCCTATCGTTTTGGGTTCCCATGTACCAACAACATAGCAAAGTGTAAGGGTTTGATCAGAGGGATGATGATAGCTCATGACCTATAAATTAGATTCCTATCCGTTAAAGGTGATTCACAACTCATGGTTAATATAGTAACTAAAGTCTATGCATGCAAAGCTAAGCACTTACAACCTTACTATGACCTAGGAAATGTTGATATCCAACACATACCTCAAAAAAACACCATATATGATGCAATTGCAATATTAGCCCTTAGTATGATGCCAAATGTGTTTAGCAAGTTACCCATATTAACCATGAACTATGCTACTCCCATGACACAAAACATTGAGGATACTTTTGTAGTTGTCGTTCATACTACTCCTCCCAAGGAGTGGTATGATGATATCAATTTTACCTTATGCATCATAAATCTTCACAAGGCCTATCTATTTCTCAAAATGATGTCATACATAAGAAATCGAAGCAATATGTTTTCATAGGTGATAACACATTATGTTGATGATCCTATGATGGCATACTCCTAAAGTGCTTAGGTAAAATCAAAGCTAGAATAGCCCTAGAGGAAGTTCACAAGGGTGTTTGTGGAGAAAATATAGGACCAAGAGCCATGGACACTAAGATTAGATGGTTAGGCTATTACATGATTACAATGATTACCTACAAAAGGTTAGGCAGTGTGACATGTGCCAGTGATATAGTAACCTTATACATGTACCACAAACTGAGCTACATACCACTCAAATAACATTGTCATTTCAATGATGGGGGTTGGATATCATTGAACTCATAATGCCTATGTCTTTTTCAAAGAATAGCTTCATCATCACTGCAACCGAATATTTTACCAAGCTAGTTGAGGCTATTCCCCTAAGGAACACCACATCTAAGCAAGTTTGCAAATTCATCCTAGATAACATTGTAGCCCATTTGTACATACCCATGATCATAGTTATGGAAAATGGACCATAATTTAGCAGCCAAGAAACCAAGGATTTCTACCACAACCTAGGCATTAAGCATTCTTTCTCATCACCCTATTACCCCCAAGTCAATGGAAAAGTATGCAATAAGGCCATCATCAACTTTCTCAAGAAGATGCTCAACAACAACAAATGCAAGTGGCATGAGCAGCTTTTCCATGCATTATGGGCATACAAAACAACCTATTGCATGACAATTGGCATGACCCCTTATAGCCTTGTTTATACTTTTGAATTTTTTTTCCTCTTAAATTGTAGGTGCCATTGCTCCAAGTAGCCTTGACCAACTTCATCAATGACAAGTAGAACAAGGATTTTTAGATGAAAACCCTTAATTTGGTGGAGAAGTGATGTATACAAGTGCTTGATCACATCAAGCACTATCAAGATATGTAGATGTAGTAGCATCATCATGATTTGAGCATATGCAAGATCAACGAGAGGGACCTCATCCTAAAGACTGTCCATGAACATGTGGATAAATTCTCAACCAACTAGGAAGGATCCTTCCTTATTACTAGAGCCTATGAAAATGGAGCATTCAAAATAGCCAACATTGATGGGAATGAGCTGACCAATCCAGTTAGTCATTCCTATCTATAACTATATTATATGTAGCCAACAGTTGTCAACAAGTGAACTTGCTTTCAACGATCCACTATGACATTGAACTAGCAACATAGTCTTCCAAGGCCTTAAACTAGTACCATGACCCACCATAGCCTTAAACTAGCAACTTTGATAACTTGGATAGCCTAATTCTCATGTGGCTTGTATGCATTGTAGTGTTATAATATGCAGTGGTGTTTTGTATTCTTCATTGATGCCTCTCAAGTCAATCCTCCAAGCACCAACAAAGAGGGACCATTGAAACACCACAAACATTTACATGTTATAGCTAATATTCATCATGTAGCTTTCACCCCATGAAACCTAAGGTAAATCTTCATTGTAAATGTGAAGATTATAATCCATAGTGGGCAATTCTACACACTTTATATTTTTGGGGCTGAAAATGCCTCATAAGTGGTCAAGCCTCATTTCCCAAGTGAAAAAGATCACCTAGTGTCTATATTTGGACTTGGCACAAGGGGGGGTGGTTGGTTGTTTCAAAAGTTCCTTTTAAATGTCAAAAATGATAATTTAATGGGTTTTATAGGGGGTATACATTTTTCTACACTGGAAGCACATGAAGGAGGTAAATCTCATCTACCCCCAATGTGGAAGGATGGGGGTTTTGGAAACTTTCCCCATTCAATGTGGAGACTACATGGATAGCCTAGAAACCTTTCCCCTTCATCATGGAGTCTTCACCCCTAGTGTTGAAAACTACATCACCTAGCATGGAAGATAGACAAGCCAACATTCATCACTTCAGGTACTTCAACCTTAACCTACCACTTCAACAAGCATGGTGGAGAGCTCAGCATGGAAGATTCAACTCCAACGTGAAAGGTATGCCCCACTTACTATTTATAGTAAATGAAATGGCCATTGAAGGAAGCACTTACTATGTATAGTAACCCCCCAAATTTGGGCATCCATATCATCTAAATTTAGGAGCCAGTTTATAGAAAATTTGCAGCCATTTTACAACTGATTTATAGCCATTTTGCAACCCCATTCATGGTCCAAAGAACCTATATAAGCCAACCTCAAACATGATTTACAAGTTCTAGAATTTTTTTAAAAATTTTAGCAAGGTTTAGCGACCATTGGCCTACATCCCAAATTGTCCATAATTCCACACTTGGAGCATTCTCAGGAATTCAAGAGCTCTTGTAAATTTCCATACTTGCATTCTCATGAACCCCAATGTGGAAGCATTATAGCCTTGAGACTTGTAAATTTTAGTGTAAAAGCTACATTTATGGAGCTCCCAATCCCTAGCGTGGAGCAATCTAGTAGCCATATTTCTCACTTTTATCACCCTCCAATAGTAATCCAACTTGTAAATTTAAGGAGGTAGTGGTTGAGGAAGGTTTGATAGCATTATGAGTGGGCTTAGCACATAGATCATGGAGCAGATCACATTAGCTTCAATGGGCTTTAAACTCCTACATAAGTGAACCTCCTTTCTACTCATCCAAGCACCATTTGTACACATTTTATTCTTTCTCAATAAAGTTTTAAGTTTTGAGCTTTGTGTTCAAAATAAATTTATTTTATGTGCATTATTCAAATTTATTTGTATTTCCATGTTTTGCATTTCATAAGGCCCTGGTTGATCTGCCAAACTGGCCAAGGTGCCTCAAATCCCATTTTTTCTTATGGAGGCACTAGGGATTTGGGGTTTATAAATTACTCCATTGAGGATCTTTGTTTTTTTCTAGTGACTAATATTTTCAATCGCAACATGTATGAAACTAACAAATTAGGAAAGATGACTAAATTAAATAAAGCCAAAACACTAAAACTTATAATAGTCCTTCTTACCCTTGTAATCATAAGCAACCATGCAAACCTAGGTAGTAGGATCATCACTATGACCTTGGCCGCCTCTGTAGACAACTAGGACCACATCATCTCACTAAAATTCTACAAAAGGTAGGTAAGGAATTCCCTTTCCCTTGGATGGAACCATAATGACCCCTTCTCCAAGACCATGTTAGATAAAGGGATGTTGGCCTTGGACTAGCTAATATAGCATAGGATGCCTAACAACTCAACCATGATGAGTACATGCTTTAGAAATAATTTTTAAGGGAAAAACATAATCATCATTAGGATCATGTTTGAACACTTAGAATTTCCTTATGAATTTCATAAAACACCTTAGATTGGGGCAACATTAACCCCTACGAGAAACTCTAAACTGTTTGTCAAAATTCATTTAGAGATTTGGTGATAACCAATTTACAACAATCATAGCCATTAAACCATTATATCAAAAATTATTCCTTAGCCCAAACCATATATTAATTTAGAAAAAAGCATTAAGACCTAGAAAAAATGATCATAGGAGAAACCCTGCTAAAAATAGTAAAAATATCTATTTCTCATGAAACCAACTTTAGAGCATAGTTTACATCCTTAACCATCCCCAAGGGCATTGAAATTGGTAAGAGAAATCTCAAACTATGTTAATAACATCTATCTCCAAGGGGATAATGTGCTACAACCAGAATCAAGCCGAATTAACACAACCATAGTTCAAAATTCATAAAAAAAATCGTTAAAGCATTGATTTCAATGATTCCATCATTGAAGAAATCTTGAAATCACAAGCTTTCCAACTAGAGCTAGAATGACCAAAAATACATAACTGATTTTACATGAGCCATAGCCAGATTTGCACAACTATAGCCATCAACATAACCCCCTTTCTACATAGTGTTGTTAAAAATTTGACAAAAATTCATTTAGTCTCGAAATGGAGTGATTATACTACTTTTTGAAAGCTCGAATTGGGTTCTACATATCCATGCTTAACAAAAATTCAAAACCCATACCTTTTATTCAAAAAAAGTTCATAAACTTGGATGAAAATCTTAAAAATAACACAAACTCTATTTACACAAATTAATTGAAATAGCCATGACTTCATCGTTATGAATCCAATTTAGATGAGACCATAGCCATTGAAAAGCTTAAACATAATCATAATAATCAATAACATTAAATATTTCCAACATTTGGCCATTTTATTAATAAAAAATTCATAACTTTGCCCACTTTTTGCATCAAAAAGCACTAAAAACACAAAACTAGTAAAAGCTAATTTAATTTAGCCATGGATTATAGCTAAAATTGTCCAACCAACTTAAACCCATCATAAAATGCACCAAAATAGGGGGTAGGATTTTGTTAAAATTTAATTTTGACAAGTATTTTAGCCTAGATCTAAGAAAAATAGCTTCATGGCCAAAATTTTAGGAAAAAACACACAAAAAGCAAGCCTATTTCAAAAATCAAATCTACCAAAGCTTGAATGAACAAAAAACCATAGATTTACAAAGCAGTGGCCAAGATATGAGGTAGGGTTTTTTTAGAATTTAATTTCATCAAACCCCTTTGCATAGATCTAAAGAAAATGGCCCCTATTCTAATTAAAAAGACACAAAAATGGCCAAAAAACTAAAGAAAATGGCTAGAAATGGCCTACCTTAAGGTTAGAGAGGAGGAGGCTTAGATGGTGACCAGCTTGGGTAGTTGAGAGATGTTCTTTTCTACTTCATCAATGGCATAGATATTTTGGTTTTTGCTACTACCTCCAAATTTCTTCATCGTTGTACCAACATTGAAGAAGCTTGGAAACTAAGGAAACTAAAATATCTATGCTACCTAGGAGGAAGATCTAGTGCTTTCACACTAAGCATGGATAGTGGTTGATTAAAAGAATCTCTACCAAATTTATAGGTAGTGCACTGAGATGGATAATGATAGTTTGTACCTAAAAATTAGCAAGATCAACCATAAAATTCAAGCCTAAATCTAAACACCCACTCTTCAACCCCCGTTGCCATTTTTGTGCACTAGAACACAAAGTGCACTAAATTGCAAGGGGGATAAGTCTTTCCTACACTAGGAATGGTGGGAAAAACAAGATTAAGTTTAAATTTTTTAATTTTG
Source organism: Gnetum montanum (assembly GCA_015680685.1). Classification (NCBI taxonomy): domain Eukaryota; kingdom Viridiplantae; phylum Streptophyta; class Gnetopsida; order Gnetales; family Gnetaceae; genus Gnetum; species Gnetum montanum. The sequence continues at coordinate 736,294 of MNCI01007639.1, forward strand.
AGCAATGGGCTCCACCATATGTCCTCATGCATAGTATTTTTGGGCTTAAAACTACATCAATGCTAGGGTTTTGACCGCTTAGAGTCCCTAAAACCTTACTACAAGTCATCCATCCTTGTATCCGCACTCGGCAACATGGAGCCAACATGGATATCAATCTCTATAGCCATACAACGCTCCCAAACTAACTCCCTTGCCATTTTGGGTAGCTGCAACCCACCTCATCCAACTCTATGTTCCAAAATGGGGTTAGGTCTTGACAAATCTAGCCAAGATGAGCTTTCACAATAGGGTAACATTGCTTAGCATGGATCCTAGTGCAGAGCTAGGGGATAACACCCATACTTATTTCCCAAACCCCATCAAGCCTAGATCTAATCCCTGGAGTGGTCCCACATGCCCTAAAACCCCTCCAATCACTCATAGTAGCCAAGAAACTTCATCAAACCTAGTTGAAAATGCATGAACCTTTACACTTAGCTTCCCCACATTACTGAACCCCTCCTCCATGTTGCACAATGTGGAGCCAAGGTGGTGGCTCATGAGGTATGACCTAAATCCCTTCTCCAAGTTCTAAATGATCATAAATTTTACCTTGATAATCCATATTCTTTCCCATGACCTCTAGTAGTTAATAGTAGTAGAAGTTTGAGTTGATTTCCATCCTTGAACATTCTCCTCATTGGTGAACCTCCTTCTCCATGCTAGCTAGCATGGATGACCTAGGGTTGTGTAGTATAACCTTCTCTATAGCTAGAAATATCCTAGTGACCTCTAGACCTTGTCAGAGTCTCTCAAAGCCTTTATACATCACAAAACTAATCAAAGAAGGTAATAAATCATCATCCCCTTCCTTCTACATTAGGGACAACCTGCCTAGCATGGAGAAAGGGGGGGATGACTACATGGACACCTAGGATCTCTCAAACCAATGCTTTGTGACACCAAATCATGACCCTCCTCTACAACCCTAACAACTTTAAAACCCTACTGAAACTTGTTTAAAGTGATCCAAAACTTAATCCCAAGTTCATCCATGATGGGGGAGATCCTATCCATGCTGGCCAATGTAGAGCTAGTGTGGATAAAGGGGGGAGTAACTAGAACTCTTAATATTTTCCTCTAAATAAAATTTTATTGATAACCCAACCTTCCTAGGGGCTTCAATAGCTAAAATTTCTTTAAAATCATCATTTATCATGATTTTCTTAGCCTTCATGCTGAATACCCATCTCTTCCACACTAGCCAACATGGATGTAGTTAGGAAGATCCATGGGAGATCAAACAAACATCAAAATATCATCAAATTTCCTTATAGTGATCCTACAACCCTACTACCACTACTATGAGTCACCATAATTCCTTAAAATGATTAAATATGATCAAAAATCAACCCCCTAAGGTTTTCCTAGCTAATTCCATGTTGGATAGCATGGCGTTAGTGTGGAACCAAAGGGGTAAGTCATAAAATCATTGAAAATATTTGAAATAGACAAAATTTGACCTTGGGTCTTGACTATAAATGCCAAAAACCTTGGAACTACACATGAATAGCTAGAATTAATCTAATATAGCCAAACCCTAATCCCCTCTATTCTTCCTAGCTAGTTCCACATTGGCCAGCATGAAGCTAGTGTGGAATCAAAGGGGTAACTCCAAAAAAACCACCTAGAAAACCTCAAAATTGGCTAGTTTTGACCTTAAAACCTAACCCTCAACCATGGAAACCCTAGGAGCACACATGCATGGTTGATTTAGGTCAACATTGGTCTAGATCTAAGATTTGTAACTCTTCCATGCTAAGGATCCTTTCTTCCATGTTGGCAAGCATGGAGACTAAGGTGAAGCTTAATTGATGCTCAAAAACACCTTAGAGTGACATCAAATGATCTTACATGCACCTTAGAATCCTATTGATATCCTCTATTGCCTTCAAACCTTAAGAAATGAACCAAACATAGTCAAAAGTTTACCCCTTTTGATCTTCTTAGCTAGTTCCACATTGGCCAATGTGAAACCAAGGAGATAAGCCATAAAACCACTCAAAGGCCCTGAAAAAGACTAATTTTGTTCCTAAACCCTAGCCCTTAACATTTTCAACCCTAGGAGCATACCAGCATTGGTTATTATTTTCAAAGTTGATCTAGATCTTAAATCTATGGTTCTTCCACATTAGGAACCCCTTCTTCCATGCTGGCCATTATGGAGACAATGTGGAAGAGCTACCTTTTCCACTCAGACAAAAAATTAACACTCCATAAGATCAAGAATCTACATTGAGGAAGCTTAAGACCTCATATCCTTAATATTGCACTCATTTTACCTCATTTTGATCCTCAAATATAATCAACTTCCTTCTTTCACACTGGAGCAATTTCCCCAATGTGGATCAAGGGGGGTATGACATTTCATAGCCTTAAACAACCTTCAAATGTAACCAAAATCAACCAAAAACTTGGTGATGAGTGGCAAGGTACCCCTATGCTCAACCCTACAAATACGAGCATGTGCACATGATCCGGTCAAACTTCGTGAATAGACTAGTTGTGGCACCTAGATAGTTATACTTTGATCATAGTTTGTTGTCTTCCCACTTGGACTAGTAATTTCTTTGTCACATATGGTTTAGTCCAGAGTGAGGTGTATGTTGTGGTCGCTACTACTATGCTACTCCTAAGGACAATAAGAGATAGCTTAATTAAGCTAATGGGTAATAGAAAATAAGATCTAAGCTACCCTAAGTGTGATGAGCTTCCATTCCTAATCATCTATACACATCTTGGACTTTGTGTACTGCTTCTAGGATTACCAAGCGCACATCACTTAAAGCACTACTCGATACGCTACTAGGTTACCATGTAGTTACACTTAAATGTTCGTAATTAAGGCATACTCATTTTGCATTAACATTAGGAATAGTAAATTATGATAAAATAAATATTCATTAAGAAAATAGTAATAAATAATCAACAATTAAAAAAATTAAAAGCTAAGTGAATGCTGCAATGATGAAGTAGTCTCGATCTTTATTGTTGATCATGTGCATGTTCAAGTACGTCACACTCGAACAAAGGTTCTATACAATTACAAACATCACATTGTGGGCATGCACTTGGAAAGAATACTAAAACTAGCTATAAGAACTAAAAACTAAAAACTAGCTAAAAGAGACTTACTAAAGACTCCCTCACTATGCGCCTGAGTGATATATTTATAGGCTAACACAAGAATCATGATATCATGTATACGATATAGTATCTAGGCTGTGATATCATGTACCTAATATCACATCCTTAATATCGAGGCTTGGCAAACCATGATTCATCATAACCCCACAACTGAATAAAAACTCATCCTTAAGTCAAACAGAATGAGAAACAAGTTCATTTGATTACAAATAGTGGATAGGTATGGGATTATTGAATGATCATGGACTATTTCATGCCATAGTATGGGACTAGACAAAACAAAATCTAGACACCAACACAAAATACAAAATTTGCAAAAATCATGTGGTTCCTAGTGGTGGTGACTCCTCCATGGGCACCTTTCATTTATCTTGTGTTTTAGGCCTCTGAAATGGATGCCTTTGAAGAAGCACCTAAATTTTTTCCTCCTTTGTCCAAGGATCATGTGCAATCCATGATGATGTTCCAATGTTTGATGGAGTCACCACTTCCCACAAACATGGCAGTTGTAGTAACATTGATTGGCCTTGACATACCATGCCACAAACAACCATCGTTCCTCCTCATATGTTCTAGCTTTATCTTTGAGTTCTTGATAATTCGTAACCCATCAAGCCAAATCCACTACTACATATTTTTAACCTTGGTAGCTAGCCTTTACCACCTCTAATTTAGAGTTTTCTACTTCTAATTTTTGCAATGTCTTCTTATGTTCCACAAACTCTATCTCATATTTAGCATAGGTGGCAGCTACCTACTTCTCAAGCTTAGTTCTTGTGCACCCTACTGTTAACATGGCCAAGTTAGCATATCGTAGATTTTCCAACTCCATATATTCTATCAGATCTTGGATCTACAGGTCCTGACTTTTTAATTCTACTTAGTAGGCAAAAGCATAAGTATCAAGTATGGCTCGCTAGTCAGTGTGTTGAACACTAAAAGAATTAATGTGGGCCTTAGCCATATAAATCTCCTTTTTGATGATTTCCTTATACATTCCCACCTATTCATGGGAGTGTTCTTTTAACTTCTCATTCTTCTTGACCTCATTTTTCCATGTACTTATTTCTATGATTGTCTTTTGTCAATTGGCGCAGACCTCCTCCATGAAGAGGGTTCTATTCTCCTTCCAAGTTATTCTTGTCTTGGTTGACTCGAACTAGTTGTTTTTGCATTTGTTGAAAATTTTCTTTAAGAACATTCTTCTATTTCTCAACTGTTTTCAAGCAAATATTTTTAGCAATAAGTAATTTATTTTTCTCTTGTAAGGCTTTGAAAGCTTTAACATGTGCATATGTCTAAGCTTGTACTTTTAAAGCATCCCAATCAACCTTCTCTTTTTCCATTTTCATCCTTTTATTTTCTTCCATCAATTTATTCAATTCCTTAGTTCTAAAAATTTCTAATTAGTTAGCTATGATAGATTGAGAAGGGTCCCATCCTTGAGAAGGGTCCCATCATTCAACTTGAAGAGCGACAAGCTTTTCTTGCAATCTTTGCAACTCTCCTTCTGCATGCTTAGCCCTAACTTCATCCATGACCAATTTTCCTTTGGTGAAAATGTCGTCTAATTGTGCTACAGTGACATCTTGGGGGATGTCAAACAAGGATGTCATAACTTATCCTATTTACAGCAAGCGATCCAAAGCATCCTCATGTTCCGCAAGAGTCATTGAGGGACTGACCAAAGCTTGAGCATCACGTGCTCCTATGAAATCTACCAGTGGCATAACAGGAACATTAAATAATTCTTTGATGTGGTCTACAAACACCTTTTTTGTTCCTCCCATATCCTGGTGTTGCATGATCACCACTGTGGCTCCTTCACCAATTTCTAGCCTAACCTAGAAAGATGTAGCATTCCCAAAGATCTGATGAGACCATTGGAACTCTCCTCTTGAAATCAATGAAATATGTCCACTTGTAGGATCAACCAAAACAATGGGCTGTACGACATCATCAATGACCTAGAATAAGTTTTCAGCATCACGACTTTCCCAACTGACCATCTCAGTGATTGTTCAAAGATGACTAATAGATGGTCGATAGTCTTGTCATGGCAGTGGTGATTACTGGACTTGTTATGTGCTAGGCCCCACTTCCTATTATTGGCTAGGTCTTGCTATTTGAGGTGTATTGGGCCCAACCATTTACTCTTTCTCTTATTCTAATTACTCACCAACATCTTTCCTAGGCACTGGTGGTTTGAGTAGTTCAACATATGAAGCATTTTAGGCTTTTCTATGAACACCATTTGTGTAGCCCAAGATCCTGGCATGCCCGCAAAGCTTCTTGATAAGACAAGGGAAAGGGAAAGCAAGCTTCCCTATATTCCTTTCTTCAAATCACCTTAATATATTTGTTAGATATATATGGGATAGATTCGCTTTAAATTTTTCCATCAAAATCATACTACCTTGTGCTGCATAAGTAGATAATCTATTTAAACCTTTGTTGGGGAAAAGGTGATAAGTGTCAATCTTAAAATAGATTCTTGCTTCCAGGGTCAATTCTCCATAAATTTTATTCTCCTTTTTGTAGGCCCATTTCAACCATAATTTCTTTGCATCTACGTCTAAGTGAGTGGACAAATGAGCAACTTTTGGTCCCTCATTTGGAAGATTTATGACCTCTGTAATGGCCTTTGTAGAAAAATCAACAGAGACACCACCTACATTGGCAACGGTGCCTTCCTCCTTGCCATGCTAGAATTGATACATTTCACCCAAATACCAATCACCACTCTCTAAGAGGATGGGCCATAGTGGAGATTCCTTTAATTGAGTCTTTACTAGTTCAAGGGAAAATTTAGTAAAAGGCCCAAAATTGAGCTCCACTATCATAGCTACAAAGGTGGACTTCTCCCGAATGGCTTGGATACATTCAAGAGATAATGTAAGATGTTTCCTTGGTTCCAAGGCTTTAACTTTGCCACCTTCTACATGGCCAGATTACACTGTTGCAAGGGTTTTTGATGAATGTTGAATGAGTGGGCCTCCTGCTCTGCATGTTCTACTCAAGGTTTCTAGCCTCTGTCTGCTCTCGGGCAGTTAGCTGCACCTTGAGAAGGTCTTCCTTGTTGTCCTCTTTTAGGGACCATTTGTAATCACACAAAGATTTATTATTAGTAAGATTATTTAAAGAAATTTTATTATCTTATACCTTACTCATTGCCTTTAATAAATGTTTAATTCTTTTCTTAGTATGATTCCAAAGTTAGAAATTAGAAATTTTTCAAAGAAGTTGCCCTAAAAGTTTAATGACAGACATGTTCTATTTAGGTGACTCATATAATAATTTATATGACTTGGGTGAAGGAAGAAAATTAGTTTGGCATGAATTTTTAATAGTACTTACCCCTATGGTATCCTTCAGGTAATAGCAAATTTCAAAAAAATGATGCACAAGTTCTACAATACCCCTTTCCCAAAACTAACTTAAACACTCCAGGTTTAATTAGGTTCAATTAGAAAAGAAATCATAGCATCAAAGAGTGAAATATTGAAGGTTGAATTTAGTCATGAAAATTGCTGAAAATTGTGGAAGAAAATTTGAACAACTCACCTCACATCAACTGTTGAAAATAACTTCTATATTGTGCAAGGGTCCCATATATATAGTTTTTATAGATGCAATAGTGTGTACCTAGTATCGCGTTAGACTTGATATCGGGTACCCAATATCACGTCCCTACCAAGATAGGGTACTTAGTAGACCTGATGATTTTTCAAGTTTTAGGGCCAAAATTAAAGGATTTCAGGTAGATTCAAAAGGTATGGGGTAAGGGCAAGTGGAGATTGAGGCACCGAAAGTGTAATGAAGTGGATTCATACAATGAAGTTCTTTGAAAAGGATAAGGAACAAGGACATGTAATGGTTCTAAGGAATGTTCAGTTAAAACGATGACAAAGCAAAGAATGGATTTGGAAATATAGTACTTAGAGGGTATAAAATGATGTGGTGGTGTGCAACAAGTACAAATTACAAAATTCGTGTAAGTGGGTCCTCCCCAAAGCAGGTTTCAACCTATAATGCCCTTGCATAACCACACCTTAAAATGTTTATAGGTACTAGAAGGATTAAATACAACCCACACCTATGCAACAAAACACACACATGTTAAGTATCACTGCTATGAGGTTTGAATTCTATGCCACACAAGACACAAGTTAGAAGTACTTGGACCATGAGATGAGATGAATTAGAGAAGGGATTGTAGAGATCAGGACATGAGGTAACTTACCCTAGACACAATGAATCCTAAGTGTTGTGCATGATTAAAGTACCATTAGCCTTTTGCTCCAAGATCAAAACCAAGTCCATACGTCTAATCAATGACATCGCATTATTTCATCCCAATGATAGACAACCATAAGAGAATCATGATTGCAAGGTGTATGATCACTTGGTTTTTTCTGCAAGGGGGGAGTGATTTGAATTTTTCTGTGGCATGTTTTTCTTGAGCTTTTCTTTTCTGCTTCTCTCTTTTTTCTTTTCTTTTTGCTTTTCGTTTTCTTCTTCTGGCCACTTTTGCACTTTGTCTTTTCCAAAGGTGATCCAAAGAAGCCACCAACGTTCAAGCATGGATGAACGTCTTTCTAGTGGAACCCCCCAGAACAACATTGAGTTCCTTTATTGAGTGTCTTTATTACAACTCTTACTCTCATTGTTTGTTATATCTACAAGGATCTTAGTATAACCAAGTTGCATGATAGCACATATAGATGTTACCAAAGAGAATCCACAAGTCCCCTTGATGTCAAACCCTTACCATTCCCCCTTAGTTTGTCGCTCTTCACTTTGGACATAATGAGTACAAAGTTACTTTAAGTTTTAATGATAACAAGAATATTTTCATACCCAGGGTAAGAACCTCTTATTAATAGAATAGGTGGGTGGATGTTGTGGGCTCACTATCCAAATAACTAATCACTTGGGAGTCAATAACATAGAACAATGCCTCAACCAATGGGTTACATGAGTATTTTATTCATAGATGAGATTACCCACAAAAAGATAAAATGACAAATTACAAAACAAGAAATTAGAAAACAAAAAATAATTTGAAAAAGGAAAAACTGTAAAAAAAATTGTAAAACCAAAGAAAAGAAAAAAAACATTTACTAATTCTGCTAATTAGAATGGGGGGTATCCCCCATGATTAAACCTTTGATCCTAGTGAGAATTAATAAATGGAGAGTTAGGATCCAGGCATGTTGGAAATATTGGGATCCAATCATATCCAAATCACTAGGTGTCTTTTGATATAGTGGTAGGAATGTACCTAAATTAGGGTTTACACACTTGATTAAAGTAGGCATAGTGGGGCAGATTATAAGATGTGGTCATGTGATAAGAAGCTAACCCACTATGGCACCTGTGACCATAAGATGGTATGCAAGGATCGATATGTCTCCTCACGTTGTTATATTCATTAGACCACATAGTTGTTGAAGTATTGATTGGTGGCCTGGATAAGGTAACAAGAGGCATTGAGTTTGAAGAGGAAGTTGCATCACAGTGTTTGGTTTGTGCTGAGTTGGAGGATCTAGTGGTTTCAAAACCATGCTATCTCTTTCTACAACCATGCTTAAAGAAAGGATGCTTTCAATCTTGTGGAGGACTTCCACTACTATTGATAGTAGCAGCAGAAGTAATGTTTGTTGATTGGTGCTATGGTGCAAAAACTTCTGGTACAACTAGTGATGATGTAGGAGGTGAAGGAAAATATTGAGAGTAAGGAGGAGTGTAAGGAATATGAGGTGGTGATCCCCTAGGAGAGTACATGGGTTGATGATACTTAGGAAAATGATAATGATGAGGTGAAGTAGAGGATGTTAATCTAGTTGGAGAAATAGGATGTTGAATGTAATAAGCACTTGGTTTCAAGTGATATGAAGAGTGTGGCCAATTTTGCAATGGTCTCCCCCATGACTGGGGGTTTTTCCACTACGGTTGAGCACAATATTTCTACATGAAATCTAGATGTAACATGTTTCCCCAATGCTCATGTAGATATGACAAGATTGGGCATTGTCTTTTTGGATGATTCTACAGGCAAACATCACATTGATACTTATGATTTGTGGTTGAGCCCCTATCCTTATTTTCTTCAACCCTTCTTTTCGATTGTCAACTGACGTTCTATCCTGTATCTAAGTTTGGTATCCTTTGTTTGTTCTAGTCATCAAAGTTATCTTGTGTGGTTCTCCCTCTAATAATGTCTACATATTCTCCACATTTTACATGTACCCACTCCATCATCTTTTTGATCTTTGCCTCAATTTCATCTAGTGATTTTAGTATTGGCAAAGGTGGGAACGGTTTCACCCCCTTGAGGTGAGTTGATTTCTCCTCTTCATGATTATGTACCTTTGTTATTTCAAGAGTTTTGTCCTATTGATATTTTTCAACATTCTCACATTTGGCTATTTCTCTTTCTTCTTTTGATACCTACTTAATAAGATCTTGGAATTGATGGGTTCATAGTTCATATAGTTGACTTGGGGCATACATCCCTAGGGTCTTCCTCATTTCATTATGGATCCCATCCATGATGTGACACATTAGCCTTTCCTCAAAGAACCCATGGCCTAGGCATTTATTTAACAAAGATTAATATCTTTCTAAGGCCATGTTTAAGGGTTCATGTTGCTCTTGTTTCCACTCTTGGATTTATCTCCTCAGGGCTAACACTCTTGCATAGGTTTGATATCTTTCATTGAAGAGTTTTACCATTGTAGGCCAATAGTGAATTGAATTTGGTTTTAAATAACTATACCACACTTTTTCTTAGCCAATGAGTATCATAGGGAAGAGCTTAAGCCTTTGCCACCCATTTTCAATGTTGTTCCATACATAGGCATCATAAAAGGCTTGTAAATGATGTTGCAGATCTAAATCATAGCCTCCTAAGAACTTAGGAAAGTTGTTCAAATCAAGCCTAGGTAGATGGATTTTCTTATTATGCCTATGAGATATCTAAATGGCCTCTATTATATGCATTAGGCTCTTAGTGGCTAGCAGGGGTTCATCATCACTAAGTAGGTTGTGAGTTCATGAGTTGGGACAATGTTGTCTATGTTCATGTTACCATTCCTGATTTTGCCCGTGGATTCAATTTCTATTTCTACACCAACCCCTTAGGGGATAGTCATTTTTGTCACAACCCAACGTTGAAAGAGCAGAGGAAGAGAGGGAACTGGAAGACTCGTCATGACTTTTGTAAGTCTTCCAATCATCCCTTCATGTACTCTTGCTACCCACTAAGAAGGTCTTAGGCCTTATGATCCCCCTTGTTCTAGGAGATGTCCCATCCTCACTATAGACATCTAAGTTGGATGAAAAAAGTTCTTGAGTATTTTTGGGGTGTCTATGAATATATGAAACTCCTACATAAGATTGAGTACTCCAAACTTCTTCTTCATCATAAATTTCATTGGTTCTCCAATGAATTGCCTCGCTAGATGTTTTGTTATCGTTATCTTGTGAAAGAGACATCGTTGTGAATTGTGTGTAACTTAATTGAATTTAATTTCTTTGTCTAAAATATATATCATTAATACCCTATTACAGCAATCCTATATGATATAACTAGCACCATCCTCGACAATTTCACCAATGATGAGCGATGAGGTACCACAATGCTCAACCATACAAATACAAGTGTGTATGGGCAATCTGGTCAAACTCTACAGATGAACTACTTTTGGCACCTAGATAGTTATACGTTGCTCATAGTTCACTTTCTTCTCACTTGGACTAGTAATTGCTTTGTCATGTATGCTTTAGTCTAGAGTGAGATGTATGATGTGATCCCTACTACTATGCTACTCCTAAGGACAATAAGAGATAACTTAATTAAGCTAATGGGTAATAGAAAATAAGATCTAAGCTAACCTAAGTGTAATGAGCATTCATCCCTAATCATTTATACACATCTTGGACTTTGTATACTATTTCTAGGATTACCAAGCACACATCACTCAAAGCAATACTTGATATGCTACTGGATTACCATGTAGTTACACTAAAATGTTCATAATTAAGGTGTACTCATTCCACATTAACATCAGGAATAGTAAATGATGATAAAAGAAATATTAACTAAGAAAATAGTAATAAATAATCAACAATTAAAATAATTAAAAGCTAATTCATTGTTACAATAATGGAGTAATCTTGATGTTTATTGTCAATCATGTGTGTGTCCAAGTACGTCACACTCAAACAAAGGTTCCGTACAATTACAAGCATCACACTACAAGCATGCACTTGGAAAGACCACTAAAACTGACTATAAGAACTAAAGACTAAAAATTAACTAAAATAGACTGACTAAAGACTCCCTCGCTATGCACCTAAGTACTATATTTATAGGCTAACACAGGAATTACAATATCATGTATACCATATCATATCTAGGCTACGATATCATGTACCCAATATCAGGGCCTAGCAAACCATGATTCATCACTTGGGAAATCAAGGTTTACAACCATAGTAGCCCAGAAACGTGGTCAATTTGCATCCCAAATTACCCCAAGATGAAAAAGCAAGGATACCCCCTTTGCTCCATGCTGGCCAATGTGGGTCTAGCATGGAGTCTACCCAAGGCTTAATTAACCCTTAATGCATCTCAAAATATAACTAGTGGATGTACACCAACTAGATCTTGGTTCCAGTTGCTCATGCAACCTTGTTTGACCCTATTTTGACTTAGATGTACATAATCCATGTTGAACCCCCTCCCCTCTACACTGGCTAGCTTGGAGATAGGGGAGTATGACTTCAAAGACTAGCTTTTAGCCTTTCTTAACCTTCCGAATGATCAATTTTGATAGATCTAGCCCTATGTTGCCTTGGGATGACCTTGGAACCCTAATTTTTATAATTTTGATGTTGTGAAACTTTTTTTCCTTAGAGTCCATGCTAATTCTACACTGGCCAATGTAGAACTAGTGTGGAAGACACTTTTAGGTTCAAAAGGAGGGTTTCAAAGGTTGAAAATAAGTATCAAAAGTATTCCATGACTTTCCCCAATCAACTATGCTGATATACAACCCACCAGGAGTTAAAAACTAGCCAAAGCAAGCCTTGAAAATCCTTTGAATGTTTCATCCACACTAAGGGTCACCCCTTCTATGCTAGCCAACATGGAAATAGGGGGAATCTAGCATGTAAGCCTTAAAACCCTTGAGTTTTAGGCCCAAATATTCCAGAAATAGCCCTGACTAATGCCCAAACCAGCCTATGACCCTTGTAGCCTCAAGCCATGGCCCACTAAGGCCTAAAATTACTAGAATCTAGTCCTTGTTAACCATGTTTTGACTAAGATTCATCATATGTATCCCATATTACTATGTTTGACCATGTCTTGCCATATCATGACCCATTGTGCATTGTTGAACTTGTTCATTCTTACTACTACTTCTTATCTCAATATGTTAGCTCTTTATTCTCTACACTATAGCCTTATATAGCCTTGTTTAGCCTTTTATTAATATTGAATGGTGGGATTTGACCTTACCTAACCACCATTTCATACCATGTGACCATGGTCCACTAAGGCCTAAACCTAGCACCATGGCCTACTATGGCCTTAACATGGCAAAACTATGATCCTTGATTAACCATTTGTGATATTATTTCTCATACTTTCCTTTTTCCACCCTCTATTCAACCTTTATTTGGCCCTTATTGCAATTTGGTTGATTATTTTTACTCTATTCATAGCCCTAGATGACCTTGTTTACGTTAGAATAGCATGTATTTGCATACTTTTATATCATTTTAGCATTGTTTATTCACTCTTACCTAGGTGCCACTTAATATTCTTTTGGTTGACATGAAAGATTAAAGTATGAGTACCTGGAAGTAGATTAGTTTACCTTTGTGCCTACATGAAACTTCGGGTGATGTAGAACAGTATATCCACCCTGAGTGCCTAGATCTTGAGCTTGAGAGTCTTGTTGATCCAATAGCATCTATCAAAAAATCCTTAGAATGGCCTAAAAACTAATTAAAGTCATTGACCTTGACAGTTTTGAAATAACTAATGACTCTCTAATTGAGATTTTGGTCACAACACATAGTGGTAAAGAGAAAACCCTTAAATTAAGCTCCTCACTAGAATCTCAACAAATTTGAGACATCACCAAAGTCTTACATGACAACATTAAGGCCTTCACTTGGTCATACAAGGATATGCTAGTTCTAGACCCACATTTAGTTCAGTAGAACATCATACTTAACCCTAGAATTAGACCAATTAAGCAAAAAGTATGCAAGATTAGACTTGATTTAGCCTTAGTACTTCATGAGGAGATCTCAAAACTCTACCAAGTGGCTTTCATCTAGGTTGTTGACTACACAAAATGGATGTTCAACATAGTGGTAGTCCATAAGAAAAATGTGAGTATCTATATTTACATTGATTTTTGAGACCTAAATAAAGTGACTATCAAGGATGACTTCCATTTACCTAGTATTGATCAACTTATTAATAATACCATTGGACATGCCTTATTGTCCTTTATGGATGGGTTCTCAGGATATAATCAAATTAGGATCAACCTAGAGCACCAACTTAGCATGACATTCATGACCTCTTAGGGTACCCTTTGCTACACTATGATACACTTTGGCCTTAAGAACATGGAAGCAACATACCAAAGAGCCATGACCTATATCTTTAGCACTTACATGTCAAGTTTGCTCAATGATTATGTAGAGGAGATAGCCATTAAGTCCAAAGTGACCAATCATAATGCTAATGACCTAGATCTTGCACTTAAATGATGCCTCAAGTACAAGCTTAGGCTTAAAACCTAAGAAGTGTATCATTGATGTCAAGATTGGTAAGATGCTTGGATTTGTAGTATCTGAAGTAGGGATTCATGTCGATTGTGATAAGGTTAAGGTCATATTTAAATTAGTAGCACCTACTACCCTTAAATAGCTTTGGGGATTACAAGGTAGGTTGTGATTTATTCATAGGTTTATCATTAGGCTTACAAATAAGTTATAGTCCATGCAACACTTGCTTAATAAAGGGGTTCATTTTGAGTGGATAGCTCAATGCAGAGAGGCCTTTGGAGACATGTTATTTTATCACCATCTTGGCATTATCTATCATTTGGAGGAGTAAGTGTAAAACTAAGTTGTTTTTGGTTTTCCTAGGCTATTTTGGCTTAATGATTTTTTTTTATTAACATGCTTATAGGTACATGGTGGATGACCATGGGTTAATCAAAAGTAACTAGCTCTTTTTTATAGCCCAAATAGTGTTGGGGGTATTTGTCAAAGGCCAAGTGGTGAGGCTCACCATAAAGGAGAAACTCAAAGATGACTTTGGTAGATACAACACATACTATACCAAAGCCTACCATAGATTCTTGGCAAGTGGAACAACCCATAGTTGATCGTGAATTCCTAATTTCAGTGTAGAGACATGTATCCACCTTAGTGACCCAACACTCTCTTCACCAAGCAAGAAAAGTAAGAATTTTTATTTTTTTTTGTTATATTTTATATGTTTTTAAGAAATGTCAACATTTTCATGTCTACATAGTTGTAGGTTATTTAGGACTTAATTGTTTAAATGATTTTCATTGGTATGGCTATAAGCTTGTTTCTAATTGGTTATACTAGTTGTATTTTGATTTTATGCAACATGCATGTGTTTAAGATAATTGGCCTTTTGTTGTGTTGTAGGAGCTAATTCCTCCTCTACCATCATCTTGATCACTTCAATATGTACTAAGGAGACTCTTATCCTCAAATTTGATGATGTGGATTCAATGTAGCAATGGTTGGCTAGTCAGATGCCTAGAAACATCCAAGAAAACATCACTAATGTAGCTTTACGTGATCTTTTCATGGCCCCTAGCCCAGTCATCCCTATTCCTAAGATGGTGAATATCATCGACTCCTTTAACAAAGGAGTGAAGAAATTTACCACTTAGGTCCATGGTGTACCTATCACCTTGGCCGTCAATGAGGCTAGCTATAGTGACCTTTCTGGTATCCTACATGAGGGCATGATAGTTGTTGCCAAACTAGTGAAGGACAGGGGCCATCAGAAGAAGGTGGAAGAATATATGAGCACTCATTGTGGTCATTCTGGATTATCACTAGATAAATTCTAGGATACAGAGGCCAAGGAGGTCCATCTGTTATTCTAGTCTTAGGCATTTCCAAAGTTGTTGTCATAGAAGAAGGTCAATGGCATTGAACAAGCATGGACCATGATAAAGGTATTCAAAGGATGCTCAACTTAACTGGGCTACTTACTTGGTCTTTGCGCTATGAGGGGAGATTCTAAAACTGTGAAAAGACCTCACTACAATGTGCCACATGCACTGTTCATTCTTTGTGGCATATCTCAGGAGGTTCATGGAGTTCCTGGTGATGCAAAAAGATGAAAGGTGGGTATGCCAAGATCCATCCCAGCTTTCTAAGCTTTTGGTGAAACTTATGTATCCCATCATGAAAGCTCAAAACCCACTAGAGGATGTTAGGAAATCATTGTCTATCACCACTAAGCATTTTAGTAATGTATGTTATGCTTTTCCTAATAGCATGGGAATTGAGCCTTACGTTACCCAAGGGAATGTTCAGATGGCCAAGAAGTTATGTGCTAAAGTTGATGGAACAACTAGACCAAAGCTCAAGAGGCCTATGGTTGATGAAGCAACACCAATTATTGAGCAAGCAATGAAGAGGATGCCTATGGTTGAACTTGGCTAGATGCATCATGTGGTTGCAAGTATGTTTTAGTTTATTTTATTTTTAAGTTGTTTTACATTTGTATGTTGTGATATAATGCTATGTCATTATTTTATTTTAGATAAAATGTACTAAGTTGTTCTATGTTTTGTCTTTGTTTTTCTTATAGATAAGCAACAAGAACTAGTAGCCCAAGTAGTAGCAATGCAGAAACATCTAGAGTAGGAGTTCCTACAATGACATGAGGATGAGGGATTATCCAATGTTACATTGGATGACCTCAATGCTATATTTGATGGTTCACAACTAGGTGAACCCCATGTTAGCATCTTCAATGATGTCCCAAGTATTCATGAATTTTTTTCTTACATGTTACATTTATGTTTCATGTTTCAAGATTGGTTTTTACTATATAAGCTATAGTTATGCCTATTGTAGCTCTTAATCCCTAGCTAGGTGCCTCAACTTCTACATTTTGCATGAAACCATGGATAGAGGATCCTGATTAAATGGACTTCATACATGGGGTAGTTTAAGACATGATTGATCAGTTGCAACAAACTACTCCTAATGTTGATTAGAACTTTAGTTTATTTTTCCTTTAATGATTTTTCCTGTATTTATGCATTTTTTTCATATAGGTTTTATGATTATGTGGTCTTATTGGTTTATAAGTTTCTAGTTTTTTTTTTTTTGCTTATTATTTTTAATATGTGTTTTTTATTATTATATTACTTGTAGTGTATAAGGTTGGATGGGGTTCTAACCATGCAATGGAGATTGATTCATTTCCTAGCCTACCATCCAAGATGGCAAATGTGGAATGGAAGTTTTATGAAAGTGCCACTAGATGTGCACTTTCATGCACTAAAACTTTGTGGGAGTGCCAATGTTCAAATGAGTTCCTATGAAAATGAGTTTATGGCATTGGAAAGGGAAACTAAGAGGCAGAATAAGGTAATTAGAGATCTTCAAGATTATAAGTGATTCATGAAATCCCAAGTGACTACTGAGAACTCCTTGCATACTAAGAAGATAACATGGGTATGTTATTGGAACATCATCCATGGCAAGGTTGCTCTTGCCAATGAGGTCATGAAGTAGAAGCTACAAATTGACCTACTAGCTCGTAAGGCCAAGGAATGGAGAGATTATTATGCTTGGGTCCTTGAGTGGGGCTAGGTACAAAAAGACCATGAGCAAAAGTATAAGGCTGAACATGAGACCTATCTTAAGTGGTTGTAGGAGGAGTCCACTGAACAATGTAAGTTGGAGATGTTAATGAAGGGAATTTAGGTAGCGAGAATCTTTATTTAAAAGCTCTCTGATAGTTGCTAATTCCCCAACTCCTCAAGTCTCTACTGCTTCTAGGGACGTGACTACTACCACATTTTCCCAAGAGCCATCCACATGAATCAAGATTAATGAAGGCAACATCCTAATAAGCATTAATCTTGGAAAGGTGGACTAGGCCTACATGACCAAGGATCAAATACTTCATCATCTAGAGGTTGGCCTTTAAAGCTTCCCAATGAAGGATGTTGCATCCTAACCTTTCCAGTTTGCTTGTTTTACTTTATTTTATTAGCTTTTATTCTTGATTTAATTTAATTTGGTTTTATATTATGTTGATTATTAATTAGACTTATGTTATTATGGTAGAGGTACCAAGTAACATTAGCAGCCCTAGTAGTGATGATGTTGGAGATGCTCCTCTTCCTCCTCTAATTGCACCTTAGCACCTTCAATTGACTATGTCTTTTGGCTATTTCATTTATTGTTGTTGATGTTGTTATTATATTGTTGTGGCTAGAGTTAGCCGTGGATTGTTGAGAGCTAGTTTACTATTTTTATGCATTGTTTAAACATTTGTTACACTATGTGATAGACATTTAGACTATTACTATTATTTTAAATTCTAATTTTGTTTATATGTTTTAATGCTTAATGTTTCAAACATGTTATATGTTAAATGTTTTCGTTCATTTTATAAGGCTACATTGGTTAAATCTTGTAGCTACAATGTAACAATTTGGTAAAGTAATATGTAAAACTGACTAGGCAACTAATATGTGAGCTAGGTTGTAAATAGGTTATAAAATTTTTAATAGTTTTAGGGCATGGAGGATCATATGTTTTGCTAGTTTTATCCCATGCTAGGCCATGCATTTTACCAATTATACACCATGGTAGGCCATACGTTTTGATAGTTTTAGGCCATGGCATGTCATGCATTTTGCCAGTTTTAGGACATGGTGGCTCATACGTTTTTCTAATTTTAGGTCATGATGGACCATGCATTTTGCCAATTTTAGACCATGGTGGGCCATATGCATTGCTAGTTTTAGGCATGGAAAGCCATGATGTTATCAGTTCTAGGCCTTAGCAAGCCATACATTTTGAAAACAAAATTTTTATTAGTTTTGTGTTTTAAAAATTTTATGAATTTTTAAATTTTTATAGTTTTTATGGTATTTTTCACATTTTATGTTCTAAAATAGACAAGAAAAAATGGTATATTGTAAATAAGAATAAACTCTAGGCTATGTGCAAAGTAAGGTCAAAACATGGTGAAAAAAGGTAACATGAAGTAGTATGTGTAAATAATGTCTAAACTAAGTTTAAAAAGGCTAAAGACAAAGAAGTCTATCTAGTTAAGGATATAGAATCATGTAAGTGTTTCCTAATCTTCGAAAGATTAGGAATGATGTATGGCCTACATTATACAATTTCATATTCCTTGTTTCCTTCACTAATCATGTTAAAGGGGAGCTCCTCCCATGGTGCATCCATGGTTTCATTGTTGTGTGTTTGGGCCTCTCTCACTCTATCGAGCCTCTGGACTTCATCATCAAAACTAGGAGCTTTTTCTTGAAACTCCACTTCAAATCTTTATTCAATGTTAACATTATTAACTACCAAGGGAACTACATTGTTACCATGTATAATTATTTTACCAACCTCATAAGGTAGGTGAATTTCTTGGTGAATGGATGAGAAAATAGCTTGTAATTGAGCTAACTAAGGTCTCCCCAAGATGAGATTGAATCCTAGTGTCTCTTCCACCATCAAGAAATTGGCTACTATGGGAAATTGTTTCCCTACTGATGGGACGCAATATCGCATGTGTCGCGATATCGCATCTGCCACGATATCACATCCCCCGTGATATCACATCCCCCGCGATATCGCATCTTCCCCTATAATATCGCAATGCGCCACCAAATCTATAAATAAGAGATGGCTCTTCCTTGTTTCGGAATCTAGATCTAGACTGAAACTCTAGCAGTTTTACCTCTCCAAAGATAGAATAATTTCCATGTGCCCACAGTAGGAGTCCCAAAGTGAACGGATCTTTATTTGAGCAAATGTTGTACCTGAGCACAAGTTTGTGTACGGAAATAAAGATGAACTTTTGGATAAACCTTGCAGTTCATGGACTAAGCTAAATAGGACTTTAATTACTATTATTTATTGTTAATTTTTAAATGCTTTATTAGTTAATTAAATCTCTCTCAACCCTTCTCTCATAGTTAAGTGCATTCAGTATGACCGCTTCGAGCACGTGCGTTACGCTTGGTAATCCCAGTAACGAATAGTGTTTGGTAATCCCAAAAGGTTGCATTGGTTTAGGGTGTGAATAGCAAGTGGGAATAGATACTGATGCTAGCCATTAGAACTTAGTTAGTTAAAGTTAGTTACTTAGTCTCTTCACCCTTTCCCTCATTAGCATAGGCTGTAACGACGGAAAATGTCAACAGTTGAAAAATACCAAACAAAATCCCATGTACACAGTTTTAACCACAGATCCNGAAAATACCAAACAAAATCCCATGTACACAGTTTTAACCGCAGATCCGCGCGAGGGCTATGCTGGAAAAACGAATCTGCGGCACCCTGAATGGTCTTGTCGATCAGACAGGGACTTACTAATCAGTAAACCGATGAATATTACGAATATTTCGTGGAATGATATGATTCGGCGAGTCACGAAATGAGAGAAAAGCGATGTAGATGAATGGTAACGACGATGATAGTGTCAACACGACAACAAGAATCAGACACGAGAGAAACGCGTGATTGTAAGATCTATAGTTTGACCCGAGAAAATTAGTATTTTGTATATTCAAGTTACATTGGGGAGACCCCGACTATTTTGTATAAAGCAAACATGAAGCAACAAGAAACAAGGAAACTGTCTGAGCAGAAGTGCAGAATAGAATCCGATCTACCTTGTAGGCTGGAGAAGGGATGCAAGGAAGGTCAAGTTCTGACGTCTATTGATCAACTACTTCTGATCAATAGAAACTCACAAACCACACCAGATGATCTCTGGATCTCTGATCTGCTCCTTTTGCCTTAGGTAGTCTCTGCTCGGAGCTGCCGATACTCGCCAATGGAGAAAGTTGTGTCTTCACCAAAGGGGAATCACTCTTACTGCCAATGCTCAAGCCAAGTGTCTCTTATCTCTGTCTCTCTGTTGTTGTCTTTTTTTGTTGTCCTTTGTTGTTGTACTCTTTTCTTCGCCAACTAGGATATTTATAGGTTTGACGGTATGTGGAGAAGGCACAGCTGTGATGACACGTGTTTCAAACTTTTCGGAAGATCGCTGACTTGACCATCCTTGTGTTGAAATCCGTATCTATGCACAATACGCACATCTGCGTATTGTGCGTATGAGTGATAAATGTGGGTCGGGCATGTCTCCATTGATTTTGGGCTACATTACGCTCGTACGCATTGCGTCGCGTACAAGAGCGTAATAAAGCATGAAGACAATAGATTGAAGCTGCTTTACGCTCGTTTACGCTGCCGTGCATAGTGAAGCGTAAGCAATGATTATTTTGATGATGACTTACGCTGACACACACTGCGTTACGTAAAGGGCGTAAGGCAGCCAATATTTAAAAAAAAAGAAAATTGCTGATCCACTGTGTGTCGTTGATCTCTCTTTGACTTTTTCGATGCTCATTACGCTGTCATGCGTACTGAGCGTAAACTCGGCCTTGGAAAAAATACTTAGCCAAAATATACGAGAAGTCGCATATTACGCTGCTTAGGCCTTAGGCTTTGCCAAAGCTGCTGAAGTAAGCTACCTTTGAATGTCGAACTATGTTACGCAAAGCATCATTACGCTATGTTGCATGCTATAGTGTAAATATGGAAACATAGTGAGATAAGAAATCTGCGAAGGGAACCAAAGTCTTGATGCTGAGCACCTCCTTGCCTTGCTCTGTCTTGTTCTTCTTTCTGGAATTTTGTCATGTACTCGTGCCCGAATCATGAATCTTTGCCTGACGCCGACTCGCAATTTCCACGGTGTTTCAATGGCGCCTCTTTGTTGACGGTTAGAGGGCCTGCCCGAAAGACGTCGACAAAGAATGCAAAACACCGGAGAGGCAAAAGCACTAACAGCATTCATCAATGGCTATTCAAGTGTTGCTCTGTCAACATGGAAGAGCAAAGATGGAGGTAGTAGGAGATAGAATGGTACAGGAGGAAACAGGTTTGAGGAAGACTCAAATGAAGCAGGATGGCGGGAGTATGGAATATGCTCATTGAACATGCAGAAACGTATGCATACTTGTGTTAACAGGAATGCTTTCAGATGACCATAGCGCATCAGTCTAAGATTTCTCTGCTATAGACTGTAGCAGGAATGCTTGCAAAAGGAGCATAGCGCGTCACTTCTGCGATGTCTCTGCTATGACACTTAATTTCATTGCGTCAGTTTATGGATTTGATTGCAATGCGAGTGTGGAAAACGGGTGCTTGCGTATGTGGCTTTTGCATACAAGAGGCAGACGGTAGGGATGAAGTGAAGTAGGAGCTAAGGGTAGGATTATAAAGAGAAGAGGGATGCACTTCTAAGTGGACAGGCTAACCCGAGCAGCCATTTCAAAATTTTGTTCGTATTTCACCACTCAGATGAATGCACCTTTGGACAACATCTTTGAAGCAAGTAACCTACAACCAACGAAGAAGACATAGGATACCATTACTCGTCTGAACAACAGGCGAGGTTGTTGAAACGAGTGCCAACAGAGGTGAGATGAAGTAATCGGGCCATGAAGGAGGAACTGTAGCACGAGGCCAGAGTCGTCAGCCTTGACGCTCAGCCCAGCATATCACCGCCAAAGATCATCAGACTCAGCACACCTGACTGGTTACGTAAAGAACCAGCCAGATGAATCTGTGAAGCCAAGGCCTAATAGCGATGATGAGTGGAGATCCCCAAAGTGACAATTGATGGGAATGCCTTTGGGGCTCCGAGCGGTGGGACTAAGCCCTCAAAGGTACCACCGCTGGAATGGGCACGATGACGGTATCTCCGAGGGGTCAGTAGTATGTCCTTCGGCACATCCGAGGAATCAGTAAGATGCTGGTAAGGTAGCGACGCTGGGATTGTCCTAGTATCCCACCCCGCTTGTCGTGAGGCTGCACAGAGATGATTACGCTCGCTTGATTTGGATGGTGGCAGCCTGTAAGTTCCAGTTTTAAGTCCTGGTAGACTATCGTTACTGGTTTTAAGTCTCAGCAGACCGTGGTCCCAGTTTAGAGTCTGGGCGGACCGAGAAATGCTAGTTTTACGTCGTAGCATATGGTGGCGAGGCTGATTTAAGGTCTCAGCAGACCGTGCTGTGGATGTCAGTTTCGCATCATAACCCAAGGAAAAATCTATGCTGGTTTTACGTCTCAGTAGATGGTTGCTTACCTTTGCCAGTTTTATATCATGATGGACAGCCGGTGTCAATTTAGCATCGTGGCGGACGCGTGCAAAACATGCTAGCTTTTCGTCTTGGCGGACCTATACAACATTGCCAGTTTTACGTCGTAGCGGACGATTGTTGCCAGTTTAACGTCGTAGCTGACGATTGTTGCTAGTTTAATGTCGTAGCGGACGTTTATTGTCATACCTGATATATACACTGGAGGTGCAACTATATGTAGTACCGCTTCAGATATATGTGATTGACAGGGTTTGGTAACTGGTTACCATCGACATTTGCTAACTTGAATGGTCCGTTGCTATACGCGTCAGTCACCAAGAAAGGACCCTCCCAGTTTGCAGAGAATTTGCCTACTCGTTCGCGAATGGCCTTGAGAACTAAATCCCCTTTTTTGATCGGACGCTGCTAAAGATTGTGACGATGCTTTTACCTCTGCTTGTCTTGATACTTTTCAATTGTATCAAGTGTCTGTATCCGCTTCTCTTCTACTGAATCCAAATCCATGATCCGAGACTCGGTGTGTTGAGCCTCATTTATAAGCGTGGAGAGGACCATTCTCAGAGAAGGGATTTGCAACTCGAGGGGCAACACTGCCTCGGATCCGTAGACTAGGCTATAGGGCGTATTGTCTATAGCTGTCCTACATGTAGTGCGGTATGCCCATAGCACATAGAGGATCTTTTCGTGCCACCGTCTCTTATTACTGTCGAGCATTTTCTTGAGCAAATTGATGATTACTTTGTTTGTTGCTTTAGCTTGACCATTCACTTGCGGGTAATAGGGCAAAGAAAAAGATTGTCTAATGCCAAGGCTATCACAGAAGGATTTGGTTTCCATGCTACTAAACTGCAGGCCATTGTCGGTCACGATAGTCATTGGGAGACCAAATCTAGTTACAATGTTATCTAAGATGAAATGGCAAATCTGTCGAGATGTGATCTTCCTTAAAGGAATAGCTTCTACCCACTTCATGAAGTACTCAGTGGCGGTGATTATGAAGCTATGACCTTCGGAGAATTTCGGTGTGATGGGACCTATAATGTCTAGTCCTCATCATTGAAATGGCCATGTTATCTAAGTTGTATGTAACTCTGTAGGTGATATGTGTATAAGATTTGCATGACGCTGACACATGTCACAAGTTTTAACCTTTGTCAGGCAATCTTTTTCCATGCGTGGCCAGTAGTACCCTAAGCGGAAAATTTTTGAAGCCATAGCCCGTGGTGCTACGTATCCTCTGCATAATCCCTCGCGAACCTCGCCAACGATACGCTGCGCTTGGTCCTTGTTAACGCAAGTAAGTAGCACACCATCAAAAGAGCATCTACAGAGAGTACTGTCTCCTATGATTACGTACTACCTAGCTTGCTTGCGGATTGCATCTTTCTGTGCACGTGTTAATTCGTGTGATAGCTCGCCTTGTAAGAGGTAAGTTTTAATGTTGTCATACCATTCCGACGTGCTCTCTTCGAGAAGAAAAGATATTTACGCTGCCTGAATGATAGGACCTGTACAATCTGTTATTAAAGCAAGACAAATGTCGAGCAGATGTGAGGGCACGTTTAAGGCCAGCGTAGCCAGTGCATCGGCCAGTGTGTTATCAGTGCGTGGCATGTGTTGGGCATCGATGGTCGCGAATTGGTTCAAAAGATCTCTAGCCATATCGCAGTAGGGCTGTATATGTACAGCTTTGTAGGCGTAGACTCCTGTGATCTAATTGATGATGAGCATAGAATCACCCCTAACTTCCAAGTGTCGAACATCGAGTTCGCTTGCAGCTAGTAATCCCCTGAGGAGCCCCTCGTACTCTGCCACATTGTTCGCACAGGAGAAGGTCAAGCGATAAGCGTGGAGACGCACATCCTCAAGTGATAGCGTAATAACGGTGGCGGCACTGCCACCTTTAGCAGTTGAAGCTCCGTTGAAATACAACGTCACCTCAAGGCCTGTTAAGACAGGGCTTAAACTATGTACATGTTCGTCTGGAAACTCAGGCTCTATGGTTTCCTGACTGTCAATAGGTGATGTTACTAATTGGTCAGCTATTGCCTAGCCTGTCATAGAAGATTGGCCAACATAATGCAAATCGAATTCTACTGTAATAGCCTTCCAGCGAGCTATTCTGCTACTCTCGTATAAATTGTGCGTAATGGTCCTAAGGATGTTATTTTTACAGATGATGTTAACTTGGCTACGGAATAGGTAATGTCTACACTTTTTGAGCGTAAATACTAATGCTAAGCAGTTACACTTTACTTTGTTGTACCTCGTTTCGTACGCATATAGGACATGACTCAAGTAGTAGATGGGCACTTCTGACCCATCATCCCTCCTTTGACAAAGTAATGCTGCTAACGCTACGTCCGAAGTTGCGAGGTAAATGTAAAATGGTAGACCTTTTTGTGGTGGGAAAACTGTCGATAAGTATTGAAGTTCTTGTTTTAGGCTGTTAAACGCACGCTGACAATCTTCCATCCATTTGAAATTAACCCCCTTTTTAAGCAAATGTTGCATAGGGTGTAGCTTATCAGTTAATCTCGAGATGAACCGGCGTATAAACTGTAATCGTCCTTGTAACCCGCGTAATTGCTTGAGGTCTGTGGGAGGCGCTAATTCGACAATGGCTTTAACCTTATCAGGGTCAACTCGTATGCCAGTTTTCGACACCACAAAGCCCATCATGCGTCCAGTTTTGACTCCGAATATGCACTTATTTGGGTTAAGCCGGAGATTGTATTTGGAGCATCTTTTGAGGACTAACTCTAGGTCTTCTGAATGATCCTCTGACTTTAAAGACTTGACAGCTATATCGTCAACGTAGTCATTCAGTCTCCCTAAGAGGTAATCACTAAAGATATATGTCATGGCTCATTGATACGTTGCTCTGGCATTTTTTAGACCAAAAGGCATCATGGTGTAGCAAAAGGTACCCTAGGGCGTCATGAACGTTGTGGTTAATTGATGTTCTTGGTTGATGCGAATCTAATTATAGCCCGAAAAGCCATCCATGAAGGACAGACGCGCATGCCCAGCTGTCGTATCGACTAGTTGGTTGATACTCGGTAGTGGGAAGTTATCTTTGATTGTGCCCTTGTTCAAATCTCGGAAGTCTATGCAGATGCGTATGCTTCTGGTCTTCCTTAGGATGACTACAATGTTAGATACCCAATCCGAGTAGTCGACTACGCGGATGAAACCAGCCTGATACAGCTTAGTGATCTCATCACGCATGGCTAGCGCGATCTCTAGCTTGATTTTTTGAACCTTTTGCCTAACTGCTTTAATCTGCAGGTCTAAGATTATGTTATGCTAGATTAACCTGGGATCTAGTCCCGGCATATCCTCGTATGACCATGCAAACACCGTGATGTTGTCTTGCATGACCTGTTTTATAGAATCGTGCATTTTGTGGTCTAGTAAAGAACTAACCTTAAGCATTTTTGCTTCACCCTTATGCGTAACTATAGAAACCTCATTGAGGGGGTCTTCGGTTATGTCCCCAGCCTCTAGGTCTAGCGTGCGCGTCGACTGTTTTGGCCATTCTGGGAACGTTTCCGACGTGGCTATGGTTACGTCGTCAAAGGGAGGGTTAATTTCTACTAGCATAGGGTTGAATTGCCTGACTACCCTCCCGTATGGGCCTGTCAAAGTTACTGGTGCTGAAAATGTTGCGTCCATTTGCGAATTGTCCTACAAAATCACCAAACGCTTAAATGATTAGGAGAAAGCATGACGTAGTGTTGTCGTATGTGGAAAGCTAACTGAATTTTGAATTTTGCGAAGAGGATATAATTAATGCTACCTGATTACGAAGCGATAAGATGTGATAGCTTAACGTCATTTCGGACAGTGGCGCATGCAATATCTGCCGCATTAATATCTTGATTTTTGGGTTCCGTTTTAGGAAAGTCCGGCTGAAATCAGATATCAAGTCGGTGATTCTCGCATATAAGTAAGTGGTTTTCGGTGAGAACAGACTGCTGGTTGTCATGAATTCGAATTCTTAGCTGTTGCTGAGCGAGAGGAGGAGCAGAAGATTGGAGCATGTATTTTGTGAAGATTCAAAGAAGTGAAGCTGCGAAAGTTCTGAGGCTGTTACAATGGCACCTAAAATCAAAAGGAAGAATGCAAAATTGGCCAAAATCGATGAGGTGCAAGGAAATCTGGAGCACGTTTTGTAGGCGGTGGTTGAAGTGCGTGACCCTACGCCTTTGAACCGGTAGGCCATTCCTTACATGCTTATGTTGTTTTAGTGTCTATTTTTGGTAGTATTTCTTGCGTAAATGCAGATTTCAAATTATGGACCTCGGGTTAAGGTGAGGGTTTGATGGGGTTGCGTCTATCGCTGTTGTCAGGGACAAGCCTTGCATTGTTGCAAGGGTTTGGGCGATTTCGGTATGGATAACTAGGCGTAGTTTGTAGGTTTTCTGTATTAGTCATGCCAATGTAAATCTAGACATTGATTTATGTATTGGATTTTCTATACAGCGTTACGTTAAAGCATATTCTGATTGTCTTGGATATTGTTGGGGTTTTGTGTTGTATAAACCCCATCGTCCCCAATGTCCCTCCCTCGCAAACGCGGTTGCATGGGAAGGCCATATGGTTTTGAAGGGGTGCACTGGAGTTTCTGCAGTTCTTACTGCGCAACTATAGCATCATTGTATGGTCCAATTTATCTGGCAATATTTCCGGTGCCATTCTAGAGCACCTCCTAGTGGGTTCTTCACAAGGTATCCTGGCTTTCTTGACAGACGGAGCCATCGATACTGGTCATCCCGAGGACCGAGAACCTAGCGCCCGAGGTTTGAGGCGTTTAGGCTGAATCTAGGAGATGGCCCAGTTTAGTTGTTACCATGCCTATAACACTCTGTTCATGGCTCGCCATGTCTCGACCTACTTTCAGAACCCACAAGGCACTGTGAACTACTCCAGTAGGTAAGCCATTTTGTCGACTGTATTTTTTTTTTATATGTCGGTTATCTGGGTTTTTCCAAGTATGAGATAAACCTATGTGGTATGGTGCAGGTTTTTCATCCATGAAAACAGGTTATTTGGGGATGGTGATACATTTTCATGGACCGAAACGGCAATAAAGGCGTTCACCTCGACTAGCAATGTACGCGCCAGTGTGATGGGGCAGATTGGCTTCGACATGCGTGATTACCCCACCCGCTATGCTGACTCTTTTGAGAATTGCTAGAAACTCAGGTGGCTACATGATGACTGGACCCTGGATCCGCCCCTTACCGTTGAGGACGTGCAGAGGAACCTTCCGCCCTTTCCTTTGCCATTTGGATCTGGTAAGACTACTGTGTATTCTATTGTTGCGTGGTGTAGTTGTACATTGTGAGTGTTGCATAATATGGGTTTTCATTTAACCTTTGTTTCACACTGTTCAGTCAGGGAATCCTGGGAGATTACCCTTACAATTTTCGGCTGCCAGGCGAATACCGTCCTCTTCCGCTACGGTGACATCAAGGACGCCCAACGTTGGCTCGGCCACGCGGTGGCCCCAGTTGCGGTGACCACCAAGATCCGAGAAGTGAAGCTAATGCACCTATTTTTAGCTGCAACCCCTAATGTCCCCGCAAGTGAAATGCTGACCCTGGTCAACTCCTTCAACAAGAAGGCTGAGCATTTTTGCACGCATGTGTATAACGTGCATGTAAGTTTTGATATTGACGCTGAGCTCTTCGAGGATCTTTTTGGCGTCCCCTCTGATGACCTTCCCATAGATGAGAAGGCGAAGAGAAGTCTCGACTGCCAGGAATGGCTGGAGGAGTGGGTAAGAGTCCCAAAGGAGCTTAAAGAGTTTCCTTGCGAAAAATTCGAACTGGGCATCGTCAAG
Organism: Gnetum montanum; assembly: GCA_015680685.1. Lineage (NCBI taxonomy): Eukaryota > Viridiplantae > Streptophyta > Gnetopsida > Gnetales > Gnetaceae > Gnetum > Gnetum montanum. The sequence continues at coordinate 764,794 of MNCI01007639.1, forward strand.
ACAATTTATCCCCTTTTCCAGGCCCGGACCTTCCCCAAAACACTCTCGCAAGGGAAGTTCTTTTCTATAGAACAGACCTGTATTATGCGGGAGGTCCTGGAAAAAGGGACCCAGTTCAATTGGGCAAGCTATTTTGCTAAGGGACTGTGCAATGAGATGGTCAAGCTTCGCAAGAAGCTTGAGTCTCGTTTCAATGTGCATTACACCTTCTACATAGCTTGCCTTCAGCGTTTTGCTGAGTTTTTGGTCGTCCAAAGGAATGGGTTCTGGGTGCAACAAGACCGAGACCAGCTATCCAAACCTTGGATTACCCATATCCTCGGCACTACCCATGGGCAGGATCCACCGAAAGGCATCGGGGAGTCACTATCTATAACGACTAAAGGTTTGGTGGCGCCTTGAGTGTGAGGCCTCGACAGTATAGGCGGGATAATGCCTACTTATACCAGCGATGCCTCACGAGGGAAACGCCTGGTAGAAGAAATTGTAGAACCTGCAGCTCGGCGTAAAAGGCTCCGTATAGCCGAGGCTTCTGCGGAGCCTGGGAGCGGCACGGGTCAAACTGTGGCGGTCAAAGTTCAGCGAAGTAAGCCTCCACCTGGTAAGTGTGAAGGAGATGTATTGAAAACTGTATTACACAATGTTTACCTAGTATATTTGGAATGATATATTAAATGTATTGTGATATGACCAGTGAAAATTACAGAGTAGCTGACCCCTGAAACAGGGGCAGTGGTACTAAGTCGTGGGGAAGGGGCCTCAGTTTTAGAAGAAGAAGCCCCAGCTATTAGAGTGAGCTGCGCATAGACCCCTGTGCGTGAGGAGGCCCCAGCCACTGAAACCAGCGACGCACAGACTCATGTGCGTGAAGAGGAAAAGGAGGCGGAAGACGTTGGTGAAGTCGCCACTGTCACCGAAAGAGGTAATAAACGTGTTAGAAATTTTGCAAAATTCTATTAATAACTAAAGTTTCTAACTTGATTACGCTACAGGAGAAGAGGATGTATCCACATCCATCGCTGTGAGTAGAGCGTGGAAAGACTTTCTTGACAAGTTTGCCTTCATGAAAGGCATTGTCAGTGATATGATCGAGCGCCTCGAGTGCGTCGAACCTAGAGCTGGTATGTTATGGTTGTAAAAGGTTTATTTTGTTATACAATAGTAATGTGTCATATACAATGATAATGTTTGCTATTAGGAGCTCGCCTTCGATGGGACCCCATGGAGCCCATTGATTTGGACACAGTGGAGCCTCCATCCGATGGGGCAGCTGTGCCACGTCACATTTATGAGAAAATGTGTAAATGTGTGTTACACTCGACACGCTCCTTATGGGAGAGTAGGGGCGTAAATGAAAATCTATGGAAAAGGCTACAGAGGTCAGAGCAGAGGATTGAGTCGCTGACCAAAGAGGTCAGAGACCTGAGATCACGATGCGAATTCCTACAGGCGCAGGAGACGGGCGATGAAGACTGGCATACCACTGTTATCGACTACTCCCGTTATTGGACCGCCATCAAAAACAGTGTGCAAACCAGTCGGGCATTGATAGAGCAGCGGATGCAGATAGAGCTCCTAGCTCAGAAAATCTAGGATTGGAGGGACTATTGTGCAAGCGTGCAAGAGTGGGGGCAGAAGGAAAAGGATCACAAACATCTGTATAAGCGAGAAAGCATCACTTATCGTAAACTTTAACGTAATTCTGCTGTCAAAGCTCAATCTCTGGAATTTTTCCTTGACATTATTGGAGCATCCGAAGCCTTCAAGAAGTTCGAAGAGCAAGTGACTATAAGTGCATCCCCGGAAAGGGAGATGACTCTCCCTGGGGACCAGACTACAGTCCCTACATTCTTCCCGGACCCACCTCACTGGACTGACATAGAGAAAGGGAAGGTGAAGGCTGGAGCTACCCTGGGAGATGGAGCATGGTCTAATTTGACCAAGGATGAGATCATGGAGTGCCTATGGGCTGGCTTAGACAAGCTTCCCTTTGCTGCGGAAGAAGGGCCATCACGAGTAAGTTTAGGCAAGACTAAATCTAAATTTTCTAATTGTATTATCAAGTTTTATTCTTGCTAACATGTTTTCTGTATCTAGGTACCAACAGAGGACAAAGAAGACGAGCAAGCTGAGGATCCAGTACAGGAGGAAGAACGCAGTGATGAAGAGCATCCCCCTGTGGAGCCGGTGCCGGAACAAGGACCTCATGAAGAGGAAATTCTTCGTGAGAGAATACTTCCTAGAAGAGAAGGTCCACTAGAGGACGATCCCTTAGGACTAGAGCCGGACTTAAGGGATACTGGTGACAGTGGCATCAGAGAAGATGCGTAATTGTGATTTACGCATAGATTTATTGATTGTTGTCAACAATGATTACTGGGATGACTAAAAGACTAGTGATAAGATTTTGTGACAATTTTAAGTGTTATATATTTTTTTTTTCTTTGGGTCTTTTGCATTTTTTATCTGCAAAGCGTAAGCGTAGTTATTAATGGTTTCTCCTAAGTTATGTTACGACGGAGTGGAATTACTAGTTTTAGGCCATTGCGGGCCATCATGAGTGTTTGCGTAATCTGGAAGCTAGTTTTAGGTCATTGCAGGCCATAACTAGTTTAAGGCCGTTGCGGGCCCTGGTTAGTTTTAGGCCATTGCGGGCCATAGTTAGTTTTAGGCCATTGCGGGCCATGGTTAGTTTTAGGCCATTACGGGCCATCACTAGTTTAAGGCCATTGCGGGCCCTGGTTAGTTTTAGGCCATTGTGGGCCATGGTTAGTTTTAGGCCATTGCGGGCCACAACTAATTTAAGGCCGTTGCGGGCCCTAGTTAGTTTTAGGCCATTGCGGGCCACAACTAGTTTAAGGTCATTGCGGGCCCTCTGCGTAATGTAGAAAGCGTTAGGTGGTAGTGTATATTTTTTGTTGTTTTTGCGTATTTGAGCTAAAGTGATCAAAAGACATGAATGCATACGTAACAAGAATGTAACAGTGTAATGAAGAAATGACAAGCGTAAACGTTGAAAATTTCTATGGCGTAAATATGCATTAAGCGAAAACGAAATGCTAAGCGTAAACTGCGATAATTGTTAAAAAACATGATAATGTGCGTAAATGTCATTCAGTTCAACCGCTAATTCGCAATTGTTTCTTAACGGCCTTTACGTTCAATGCTGCGTAAGGGCGGAGGGGCTTACGGTCTGACTCCTCCACGCCGCCATCCTGAAATGGCAGGTTGGCCCAGGCTAAACTGTCATCATTGGTTTTGGTTTTTTGAGGGATTTGGAGATTGGTCTGATCATCTGAGGCTTCTATCTCCAAACCCGTTCTTCCTCAATGTTGTTGACGGTTCTGGGGGTGGTTTCATCGCCGCGTATCATGACCTCCCCTCCTGCATAAGGTAGGTGTATTTCTTGATGTATCGGTGATGAAACTACCCTCAGCTAGGCTAACCAGGACCTCCCTAGGATCAAGTTGAAGCCAGGCATCTCCTCGACAACTAAGAATGTGGCATCCGTTGGGAATTGCTTCCTTGCCACAAACTCAATACGCACCGTCCCCTTGACTTGAACCCTTGCTCCATTGAATGACTTTATGCAGGTTGTCTTCGTGGGAATGATCTGGTTGACCAGACCCAACCTATCCACGATGGGGTAAGGAATGATGTTTGCAGCGGTGTCGTCGTCCACATGTACTCTCCAGATCAAGTACTGATCGACCCGAATAGTGATGAACATGGGTTCAGTGGTCACCTGACCTTTCTCAGGGTCATCTTTGATGGACTCGTCATGAAAGGTTAGTGAGGTGGGCTTAGGTTTCTCAGCTTTGGAAGGAAACATGACCGCATGGATTGCTTCCTCCTCTGCTGGTAAACTTTCATCCACAGGTATGGATGTCAGCATACGGACCATAGCCTCACAGTGTTCTCGAGATGTCATAAGCAGGTCATAAAGTTTTAGGGTTGTGTTTTTTTGTTTGAGAGCCTGTTTGACTTGCGTAAATGCGTCGAGGAGGTCCTTCTCTCAGCTAGGTTGTTTGTCTCCCTTGTCCTCGTCCATCCAGTCCAAGAGACGGATCTCTCAAGGTAGGACAGTGTCGGCCAAAGGGTTGTTCTTTTTCTTGCCAAGAGAAGGTGGCTATGTTTCTGCACCTTTATCCTATTTCTAAGGCAGAGATGAAGGCGCAGAGGCCAGGGGCCTAGGCTTAGGGAAGCCGAGCGTAGAATGGTCTTTCGTTGCGTTAACAGGTATGTCCTCTCCCTTTCTCTTGGGAGGTGATGGTTGGCTATTCTGGTTAGAGGTCTGCCCCTACGTGAGAGGAGCAACCTGTGGTTTTGGTGTCCTGATAATGAAAGGCATCATAGGCGTGGGCGCGGACGAAGCCGCGGCTTGTCTATTGCTGCATGACTGAGGGTGTATCTGAGAAGGTGCCCGTATAATGAAGCGCGGCCTGGAGATACCACTGGCTGCTGATGAGATGGTTGCTCTCCTTTGTGAGCTGGCAGGCACATGCAAAACAAAACGCTATTTTGGCAGTCCCCTCCTCTCACTGTCCGTACTTACCATATTGATTGTATAAGGATTGTTGTTTGCATTCAACAGGTCCTTATATACGTGCAATGTCTGGTTTTCTGGGCGCGTCGGGTTACTGCTATCTAACTTGAGTAAACCATCATCCAGCATACGTTGAATGTCGTCTTTCAACGCCTAGCAGTAATCTGTATCGTGACCACATAGCTGGTGGTAGTCACAGAAACGGTCCAGCCTGAAAGATCTCGGAACTGGTGGTTCGTTAAGTAAGGCTAAAGAAGGTTTCTTCAGTAGTTCACAATGATGTCTGTGACACTTCAGAGCTTCCTTGGACACCTTCTTAGGTTGAATGTGCCCTGCCCCTAACAGTTGTTTCAATAGTTCTGAATGCTTTATAGGTAGGGCCATGTACTTTGAGCGATCTTTACGCTCAAAGTTTGGTTTTGGCTGGGGGGCCTTTTCAGGAGCTGCCATGTCTTGGCTGGTTCCTACACCAGTCGTAGCCTCAGGAGGCACCGTAGGTGCCTTCTTGTTCTTGTTCTTTATGCCCTAAGTCAGCGTAGCTACTTTCGTTGTTGTCGTCTTACCTTTGTCTTTGCCCTTGTTGTGAGCATTCCTGTAGGCGACATACGCCGGGTCTTTGCTGGCCTCNTTCATTGTTGTCGCCTTACCTTTGTCTTTGCCCTTGTTGTGAGCATTCCTGTAGGCGACATACGCCGGGTCTTTGCTGGCCTCCGCAGCATCTTGGATGCTTCTAACTTAAGCGAAGGCTTGATGTAAAGAGTTTGGGGAAAGATAATACAACTTTGACTTAATGAAGTCATTGACTGCTCCTTTGAATATAGCAAGTAGATGTGAATCCGTGATTGGCTCACGAATTTCATTCAAGGTAGCATTCCAACGCTGTATGAACCTTTGGACTAGTTCGAGCAGGTCTTGTTTCACCCCCATGAGCTGATCCAACGTGACTTTTGGCTTTAATTTGTATTTAAAGTGGGTCACAAATTGTGTCAGAAGCTCTTCCAAGATTGAGATGGAAGAGCGTGGGAGAGCTCGATACCAGTCTAGAACCTTCCCTATCAGCGACATAGCAAAGACGCAGATAATCGTATGAGGCCACTGTGACCAAGTGAGTGTTGGGATCCCCCTTCTCATTATACTTGGTAAAATGAGGCAAGGACATCCCTGTTGGCAACGACAACATAGGGACCGCTAAGCTGATAGGATCATTTTGGTAGAAGTCCATGATCTGTACCGTGTCTGACCCAGCAGCCTTAAGATGCCTAACCTCCTCAGTGAGGGTTTGAATCAGTAGAAAGGCTTGATCCAGACCCGTTGCTGGAGGTGCTTATGCAGGAGGAGCAGGGGGCTGACTTGGAAAAGTTGTGCCAAGCAGTGGAAACAGTGGGATGCTTTGGCCGGTAGATGGTGGGGCGGGAATCCCTACAGCCAGGGGGACCTGTGAAGATCACCACCCACCAGTTTGGGAAGAGAGGTTAGTCACCATCTGCTGCGTGGGATAAGGATGAGGATATTGCGGAACCATCGGTGGAATATGTGTTGCGGGTGCCATCGTGGGTTGCACACCGTATACCGCGGACTAGTTGTGTTGTGTCGCGGGGTAAGTCCACTGACTCACGGTAGGCTGGTGGATAGGTATCTGTGGCTGCACAATGGTGGCAATCTATTGGATTGGAAGGGGCGGAAGTGACAAAGTTTGGATCGAACGAGTTGTGGACATGGTTTGTGGTTGGATCTGCGGGATGAAATGGGGCGCGGTGGTCGCTGGAACCACCGACGAGATGCTGAGTACGTGCGGCGATGAAACCGCCCCCATGTTGTTGTGAGGTATTTGCATTTGCAACCTAGATGGCTGCGTAGCGGCTTGTGGAATGACGGGAAAATGCATCTGTGTGGTCATGGCTAGGTCAAGAGGAGCGGCCTCTCCGTTGAAAGGAAACAGGGGATTTATGTACGTGTGGGGGCTCAAAGTATGGAACGAATGTTCCGACTGGGCTGCCAATTCATCCTCTTCCTCCTCCCCATTCTGGGGCTCCAACGTAGCCCATGAAGCTTGGCCTTTGGCCATGACCAACTGTGTTATAATTTCATGGTGATGTTCGGTCAAAGGGATAATGTCATAGGCTGTTGGAGTGAAATCGTGACCTCCTCGATGGATCATCTCAAAGTTTCTTTTTGCTTCGATCTCGGCTCGGCTAAGGGAAAGCTTTGCTTGGATATTTACGTAGATGAAGTTGTATTCTTCAAGGGTCGCGACCATGAAAACAGGGTCTTTGCCCTGCAGTCTCAATGACCTACGCGATGGTCCCTGCGGTCCCACTACATCAAAAGCTGGTCTAGTGATAGCGATAGGATTCACAGATGTGGCACCCACATCAGCGGCGACCATGGCGATTGTGGTTGTGTATACAGAATCCATTGATCGAGTGGATTAGCTATGAAAAATGACTGGATCTAATACGCGACTGACAACAAGATCGCAAATAGGCTTTCTGCCCTGCAGGATTCCAAGGGAATCGTTCCTGTGACCAATCTACACCACACAATTTGCCGTAAACTTCCCTAGAGGTATTACGTTTACGATTTTGGGTATAAATCGCTAACAGGGCTACTCGAAAAATATGGATCGAAGCCTGGCCCTCCTTCTAGCGCTAGAAAACTGTAACGACAGAAAATGTCGGCAGCTGGAAAATACCAAACAAAATCCCATGTACACAGTTTTAACCACGGATCCGCGCGAGGCCTATGCTGGAAAAACGAATCTGTGACGCCCTGAACGGTCTTGTCGATTAGACAAGGACTTACTAATCAGTAAACCGATGAAGATTATGAATATTTCGTGGAATGATATGATTCGGCGAGTCGCGAAATGAGAGAAAAGCGATGTAGATGAATGGTAACGACGATGATAGCGTCAACACGACAACAGGAATTAGACACGAGAGAAATGCGTGATTGCAAGATCTATAGTTTGACCTGGGAAAATAAGTATTTTGTATATTCAAGTTACACTGGGGAGACCCTGACTATTTTGTATAAAGCAAACATGAAGCAACAAGAAACAAGGAAACTGTCTGAGCAGAAGTGCAGAATAGAATCCGATCTACCTTGTAGGCTGGAGAAGGGATGCAAGGAAGGTCAAGTTCTGACGTCTATTGATCAACTGCTTCTGATCAATAGAAACTCACAAACCACACCAGATGATCTCTGGATCTCTGATCTGCTCCTTTTGCCTTAGGTAGTCTTTGCTCGGAACTACCGATGATCACCAATGGAGAAAGTTGTATCTTCGCCAATGGGGTAATCGCTATTACTGCCAATGCTCAAACTCAGTGCCTCCTATCTCTGTCTCTCTGTTATTTTCCTTCGTTGTCCTCGTCTTTTCTTCGCCAACTGGGATATTTATAGGTTTGACGATATGTGGAGAAGGCACATCTGTGATGACATGTGTTTCAAACTTTTCGGAAGATCGCTGACTTGACCATCCTTGTGTTGAAATCCGTATCTACGCACAATACGCGCATCTGCGTATTGTGCGTATGAGTGACAAATGTGGGTCGGGCATGTCTCCGTTGATTTTGGGCTACATTACGCTCGTACGCATTGCGTCGTGTACACGAGCGTAATAAAGCATGAAGACAATAGATTGAAGCTGCTTTATGCTCGTTTACGCTGCCGTGCGTAGTGAAGCGTAAGCAATGATTATTTTGACGATGACTTACGCTGACACACGCTATGTTGCGTAAAGGGCGTAAGGCGGCCAATATGTAAAAAAAAGAAAATCGCCGATCCACTATGTGTCGTTGATCTCTCTTTGACTTTTTCGACACTCATTACGCTACCATGCGTACTGAGCGTAAACTCGGCCTTGGAAAAAATACTTAGCCAAAATATACGAGAAGTTGCATATTACGCTACTTAGGCCTTAGGCTTTGCCAAAGCTGCTGAAGTAAGCTCCCTTTGAATGTCGAACTATGTTACGCAAAGCGTCATTACACTATGTTGCATGCTATAGCGTAAATATGGAAACATAGTGAGATAAGAAATCTGCGAAGGGAACCAAAGCCTTGATGCCACACGCCTCCTTGCCTTGCCCTGTCTTGTTCTTCTTTCTGGAATTCTGTCAGGTACTCGTGCCCGAATCACGAATCTTTGCCTGAGGCCGACTCGCAATTTCCATGGTGTTTCATAGGTGATAAAAGATAAAAGACATAAAAATCACATACCTCAGACTTATTTAACCATACAACCGTGACACATACAAGTAAGTCTGGGAAGATGAAAAATGATTAACCTTAAGTGTTCCATAAGGCGTGTAGGCACTTAGTTTGCAGAGTTCGATCGTATCGCGCGTGAAAACACTCGTATTCATATGGTTGAGTGTAGGGGTACCTCGCCACTCATCATTAGCGCTATTGCTGGGGACTAAGCTAGTTGTGCGCTAAGTAGAACATAGGAAATCATACACATCATTGGGAAGCTTAAACGAACCCTTAGGGTTAATCAGAAGAAAAATTTAAACAACGGTCAATAGCACACCGACAAGATAATAATGTCTTCTTCTTCTCATAAAAGCACTTCACCACCTAGGGATCACACAAGAGACAGTTGGTGGTCTAACACACGTAACCAAGAACCACCAGTTCCTCAACAGTATCAGGTAGTGTATACTCATCACAATGAGTATATACCCAATTTTACCTTTATCCTCCATCAGGATGAACAACTGCGCTAAAGAGACCTGCAAGGTAACATAGTGTTACCCCCAGATCAGGCAGTCCCTAACATGCTCCTTCATGCTCTTGCACAGATAGGCATGATGAAATTATATGCTGAATACATTGCAAAAGATTATGACACAAGGGATTACCATCCCACAGCAGTGCAACGCCTAAGGGACTCACGACAGGAGAGTCATCACACATCATTGAAGGGTAAAGGACCCCGCAACGCTTCACCTGTCATAAGAGAAGTTAAGCGTGGTGAACCTATCTCAATAGGTTCTCCACAAAATGATGTTCCTCCTCCTAACAAGATTGAGGAGGTGGTGTATCAGAACCTTTGCTCCATGATACACAACCTTGGTTCTGATGCCCACGAGCACCAAGTGTTCAATAAGGGAACACAAATAAATGATAAGGATGGGCAGTCTGATTGTCATCATGATCAGGGTCGTAGCCACTGAAGTGAAGGTAAGAAACATCATCATGGCGATGGTTCCCCTTCTTCTTTCCCTTCATCACACCATTCACCCTCTCCTTCCACATCAGGGTGCAGTCACAAAGAGCACAACGGTGAGGATAAGGGTAAGCGAGATGAGAGACCTCAACGAGAGAGTCAAGAGCGAGGATGAATGCATTCTAGAGAGTCAAGGAATAGAAGGGAAAGTAAGGAACCACGTAGGCATCATAGACGTCATGAGAGAGATGATAATGATGAACCCCTACTAGCAACCTAGAGTATGTTAGACATTACAGAGGCTGTGAGGATACCTACAAGGCACCAAAAAGATAGTCGGATCAAGAGACTAGACATGAACAATATTCCACGGTTTGAGGGGGGATACAACACTGATCTACAGAACCACTTATAGGAATTCCACGATGCCTGTGCCTTGCAAAATATTGAAAATGAGTGGTAGAAGTTAAAGTTGTTCCCTAGGACACTCATAAAAGAAGCAGAAAGTTGGTACTGGTCTTTAGAGCCGAAAACCATTAGGAGGTGGAGTACAATGCTAGAATTTTTTAACGATAAATACCAAATGTACTCCAGAGTGTTCATCTTACGTAAGTAGATCCAGGGATGGAAGCAAGATAATCATGAACCCTTGGATGCTACCATGGGCTGATATTATGCATTGCTACATCGTTGCTCGGGCCATGGTTATGCACAATGGGATCAACTCTGCCACCTCGTAGATGGGCTAAGACATGAAACTAGGAGAACCATTGGGACATATGCCCAAGGGACATTATTTAAACTTAGATCCCATGAAGTCCATCAATTGTTGGAGCAACTAGCTAAAGAAGAAGGGGAGCTACAGAAAAGAGAAAGTGTGAAAGAATATAACTACAATCCTTCCCTCCGAAATAAGGAAGTAAGATTCTATGAGGAAGAGGATGAGTCACCACTCAAGGAGTTGGTGAATAGAAAAACCTTGTCACTTCAAAGGTTAACAATCAAAGTGTTGGCTAAGGTAGATCAAATGTGGGACTCCTTAGATAGTAGATTCGAAACTGTCCTGAAAATCGTAGAGGAGTCTAAGGAGCGAAGTAGTGACTCAGATAAGAAAAAGAGAAGAGATTTAAGCTGTGCACATGACAAGGGTAAGGAAAAAATGACTATCACCGATGAGGTTGTGGATTTGGATACAGACAATAACAGTGGATGTGAGATCTATCAATATGACCATCCTAAGGGATGTTGCCCAATAATCTCACATCTGCAAGAGTCCGGGGTGTATGCACTTAACCTAAGACTAAATAGATGGCAAGCACCCCAAAGGTTACCTTATCCCCAAGGTAATCCAAGGCAGTTTCACCAATCATTAACATATTATCCAAGTGGAACTTTGCCACAACCTATCAGGTAACATCAGCAGTGGCAATACCCACAATCATGGGGGATGCCACCACCTAGACAACAATACCCTTACTGGCAACCAGACCCGTATGGCTATTACTTGCAATAGTCAATTTCTCCAAGTGACTCTATGGGTCACACAACCCCACAACATCACTACCAAGTTTGGGAGTATTTTAGGACTCCTTCTCCTCTAGGAGGCACACCACATGCATACCATCCTTTGAATCTATTTGCCACTCATACACCGATAGTTCCACTACCACCCACTCCAACGATGCAAGGGAAACTCCCCACTCAACCGCAACAACATAATGCTACGAGAGCCATAAACCTTCAACCCACTACTGGTTCTGACAACCGTACAAAGAGAAGACCTTTCTTCAGAACCAAGAGTCCAAACAAGCTCTCACAACCACAATAGGTTGAGTCTATGACCACTCCTCCAACAAATAAGGCTTCGGAGCTCCCTTCAAACCAACAACAGGGCTCAACGCATATGGTTATGTTAACACATACCGTTACTAGCTAGATCAAGGTAGACCACCTTCCCAGGAAACTCTCTGACCCTGGAAGTCCCTTAATCTATCTCTAAGTCACTTGGAATGAACCTTGTAAGGCTCTTCTTGACTCAAGTTCCAGAGTCAACTTAATATCACAAGAGATGTATAAAGCTTGGAACCTGCCTCCACTCAAGAAGAGCAATATTCAGCTAGATCTGGGTGACTAGTCCATCACCATTCCTTTGGGATTGGTGAAGGACATCATTACCACTGTGTGTGGTTGGTCATACCTAGCTGATTTCCTAGTGATAGAAGTTAACAGTAACAAAGGGAACTTCCCAATTATAATGGAAAGGGCATGGCTCAGCACCATCAACATGTGCCTAGGAATCTGTGATCTTTCCTTGGAAATATCTAAGGAAAACATTTATGGAAAGATCGAGAAGAAGAAAGTTCCATGCATCACATACAGTGACTCAGAGGGTGATGACATGGAGGAATGCTCAACATTTCCTACATGTAACCGATGTGCACCAAAGGATAACATACAAAGGTGCCTATATGTAGCAACCACACAATAAGAGAACACCTAGTTGTTGACAGCTCATCAAGAGAGCAGCCCACCAACATGCATGGAACGAACTGGGGGAACAACTCACACCCACAACGAAGGCATAGATATATTGGAGTATGAGCGTTGTCGACTTCCATCCCTTAACCTGAAAACATCAATCGGGAGAAGTTGGACACTTCTAAAAAAATTAAATAGACATTCATTATTTTAGATATCTCCCTTTCCATTCAGTCATGGGGGAGATGGCCACCTATGCTGATCATTTGAAGCCCTTAGTTTCTTTTAAGTTTTTGTTTTACACATTTTTGTTTTACAAATTTCTTTAACTTTTCTTGTTTTTGTTTTACAACATCGTTTATACTTCTTTATTTCTTTGTGTATGTGTGTTTATCCATTTTGATTAAGTTTGTCACCCAATAAGTGCTATCGAATGATGGTATGAACTATACTCCATTGATTGCTAATGTTTGGTTTTTACATTTAAGTTATGATGTTGATACTAAGGTATGGTTCTTTTGATATGACAGGAAATGAGTCCACTTCATCCATACATCAACAAATTTTAATGGTCTCTCTTGGCTTGAAAATGTACAGTCCATTTCTAAATAAGAACTATAACGAATCGGTGACTAGGCATTTCTCAAACTAAGGAAGGACTCAAGGATTGAAAAGGGTGTGACTTTAAGGGAACTTGATGCATTTGTGTTGGCCATTCTCTTAGGTGCTTGGATGTGTTCTTCTTGAGTTTTCTTACCACTTCAATGTTATCCAATTATTGAGAAGCTGAGTAAATAAAAATAATAATTCTTTGCATGGTGTGGTTCTCACGCATAAACACATAAAACATAAAAAAAATAACAACAATGAGAATTCAAAGCACACCCCTTAGAAGAAATAATCATTTGGGCTACAAGCACTAGTTATGGAACTAAAATAAACATGTTCCCTCTAACTAAGACCCTTCTCACTTCCTATTCTCTCCTCCTTTGCTTCGTCGGAATGGTGGTGGCTCTTTGGAGAAGGCATTCTTATTACTTCGGCTGGATGGATTGGCTGAATGCATTAATGCAAAGTCACTGGATGTGGTTTGTTGAGGCCGGACTTGGAATGGGATCTACTAAGTCACATTAATCATTAAATACACAAGGGGCTATACACCACCTTGTTCTTGAGACTCCATTCCATTCTCTTCTTTCCATCATTCTTTCTCCATTGTTTACCTCATTGTCAGTTGTATCATTAGTGTATATCTTGGTGGATGCATTGTTTTATTTTTGGTAAATTCTTGTGGTTAAGACTTTAACTCTTATTCCAAATGACATCCCTAGAGCCTACAAACTCTTTGAATGTGGGATTGTCAGGGCATTAAGGGCATGAGCCTGCTTTGGGGAGGACCCACTAGCATTCCTATTTGATACACCAGTTAAATTCTTTCCCTTAAAATTTTTGCAATCCACTCTATTTTGCTCATTTCCATCTTGACATCCATTTCATCAATGTTATGGTTGTCTCTTTTTCCCCACTTTTCTTGTTCCTTTTCTTTTTCTCCATTCTATCACTATTGGAGGCTCGCTCTTAGTCATGGGGGTCCTGACCCAATTTTTTCAACTTTTGCCTAACCCCTACACCTTCGATAGTCACCATTATTATATCTCCAAACCTGCATCAGCCATACCACAACCCAGCCAATGGACCTTTCACCAAAGCAAGGTATCAACTGCATTGTAATTCATTTACCCTTGCTAATATAAAGACTGTGTTGTGTGTGCAGATGGTAATCATACAACAACGGATTGGATCTAGAGGGAACACTTGGAATGGATCGGTGCTAAAGCAGCTATGCAAGGAACGAGATGGATGGTGTGCTTATGGATAGACAACGAAAGGCACAATCTTGGCGTTGGCAGCAACAGACTTCTTCTCTCTTCTCTCTTCTCTCTCAGCTGCCAAATATAGCCTGATGTCAAATGTATAAGGTGTTCACTCTTGTTGTACCAATGAACACCAGTCTTGTCATGTTCTATAATGATGATCCGTTCACATGTCATCCCATTCACCATTAGTTCCATTCAAGTCAATAATCCCATACCTTCCCAATATTTTGTAAGGAACTCAAGGATGAGTTTTTATTCAATCATGGAGGTATGATGGGAAGCGATATCGCATGTGTTGCGATATCTCATCCCCTGCAATATCGTAGCATGCCACCAAATCTATAAATAAGAGGTGGCTCTTCCTTGTTTCGGAATCTAGATCTAGACCTTGAGAGAAACTTTGGTAGTTTTACCTCTCTAGAGATATAATAATTTCCATGTGCCCGCAATAGGAGTCCCAAAGTGAATGGATCTTTATTCGAGAAAATATTGTACCTAAGCACAAGTTTGTGTATGAAAATAAAGACGAACTTTTGGATAAACCTTGCAGTGCATGGACTAAGCTAAATAGGACTTTAATTAGTATTATTTATTGTTAATATTTAAATGCTTTATTAGTTAATTAAATCTCTCTCAACCCTTCTCTCATAGTTAAGTGCATTCAGTACGACCGCTTTAAGCATGTGCGTTACGCTTGGTAATCCCAGTAACAAATAGCGTGTGGTAATCCCAGAAGGTTGCATTGGTTCAAGGTGTGAACGGCAAGTGGGAACGGATACTGATGCTAGCCATTAGAACTTAGTTAGTTAAAGTTAGTTACTTAGTCTCTTCACCCTTTCCCTCATTAGCATAGATGATAAAAGATAAAAGACATAAAAATCACATACCTCAGAATTACTTAACCATACAACCGTGACACATACAAATGATTAACCTTAAGTGCTCCATAAGGTGTGTAGGCACTTAGTCTACAGAGTTCAACTAGATCACGTGTGAAAACGCTTGTATTCGTATGGTTGAGTGTAGGGATACCTCGCCACTCATCACCTATCACAAAATCCAAAGAAATTGATCCTTCAACTACAACCCAAGATCCATTAAAGGATTTAAGAACAAAATTCGCTATGTTTTACATGTGTTATGTTAAGCCTAAATGTTCAAAAATGCTATATGGTATTACATTGATCACTGTCCCATCATTCATATGCACCCTATGTACTTTGTATTTCGCCACTCTTATTATTATAAAGAGAGGAACCTTGGTTATCTTACCATCTTGGGGGTTGGTATTCACCTCACTGTCATGGAACAATAGTGTCATTGACCTCATGTCTTCCTTTGGTAAAGGTGGTATCATTACTATATGAATGGACTCTTCACTAGTAGGGATGTCCTCACTAATGAGAAAAGAAGTCAACATTTTCACTAGGGCCTCTCACTGAGTAGCTAAGGCCATTACCAAGTAATATAGGCTAAAAGATGTCTTCTTCCATTTCAAAGATTGCATAACATGTTCCATTGCATTGAGGAAGTCCTTGTTGTTGGTTGCGGGTTACTCATTCTTGTTAGCTTTAACTTTGTCCATGCACCCCATGATGCAAACTTCATATTTTAGGGGTTATTCCTTGATCTCTTTCCCCTTCCCTCATGACTTGAGATCCTCTTGTCTTTGATTTGTTGAAGCATCCTGAATGTTAGAGCTCATGGGGATGGATGAAATAGGAGTTCACTTCAATGATCACACCTCCTTCCATGTCTTGGCCTACTTGTTTTCTTTGTTCCTAGGCTTTGGTACATACTTCTTGCATTGTTTCATTAGTAATTTATTATTGTTATTATTTGGTTGAAAAGAAGTCATTGTGTTGGTCACCATAGGAGGACACTGTTTGGTTGTAGCAATAGGTTTGATCATGGTGGGAAGGGGTGCCCTAATCAAAAAAGGCTCCTTGAAAGATGTAGGTGATGGTATTCTTACCAGAAAAGGAGGCCTTGAACTAGATGAAGTTGAAGGATCCTTGTCATTATGAGGAGATATTCGAAACATGAACAACTCCCATGCAAGACTTGGATTATTGCTTACATTGAATGCTAGTATGGTATATGGGCTATCATTAGTATTCATTGGGTTCTTATAGACCTACAAGGATTCATTCTTTCATCTATCTAATTTAGAGGCATCAAGGGCTAATTCCCTATTATCTACCATCTTCTGCAAGTATCCTTGAGGGCTAAATAGAAATTGATGTCATGACTTGGCAATTGATGGTACTGGCAAAAACATCAAGCTTGAAGTACTTAGGCACCAAAAAGTCATCCTTGGTTACTAGAGTGGGATTCTTTGTGATTTTACATAGTCTATTATGCCTCGTACAGGCATTCTTAGTCATTTGTTTATATTGGATTCTCTAGCTCTTTAACAACTGATCAAAGAGTTCAGATTGCTTTAATGGTATCCTAGTATACTTTGACTAATCCTTCCTTTTAAAATTTGATCTTATGTTACTTGATCTAGAGACCCCAGATGTTGACAATTGATTGTTGTTAGTAGGAGCCTTGGGTTGCTTTGTTTTGGATCCCTTCTCAATTTTAGTTCTTTTGGCCACAGTGGCCATGGCTACATTGTTTTTCCTTCCCTTCTCTTTATCCTTCCAAGTGTGTTGGTTCATCTATGCCATGTAGGCAAGGTCATGACTAGCCTCAATGGCTTCCTCTATGGTCTTGGTTTATGAAAAGACCTAGTTAAATGACTGTGGATCTAGAGAGTAAAGTTTTGACTTAATGAAGTTGTTAACTATCCCCTTGAATATAGTGAGAAGATGTATCTTAGATATAGGTTCTGGAATCTCATTAAGAAGAACATTCCATTGTTGTATAAACTTTTGTAGGGGTTCAAGGGGTTCTTGCTTGACTTTCATTAGTTGATCAAGAGTTGTGTTGGATTTCATGTTATACTTAAAATGGTTAACAAATTGTGATATTAAGTCTTCAAGGGATGATATAGATTCTCTTAGTAACACATGGTACCAATCCAAGGCTTTCACAGTAAGGAACATAGGGAAGATTCACATTATGATATGTGTCCAACCTTGCAACAATAAGAATTCAAAATGAAAGGTTATAAGGTGGATGTTAGGATTACCTTCGCCATTTTACTTTATGAATTAATGTATGGGAATGTTGTCATGAAGAGTTATCTATGGGATAGCAAGAATGATTGGATCATCTTGATAGATGTCCATGATTTTTACTATCTAGGTTGTGGAGGCCTTAAACTTATATAACTCTTTTCTAAAGTCCTGGATCATTTAAAATGCTTGATCTAGGTCTTGTGGCATTTCCTGTGGGTTGTAGTGTCTATACAAATGTTTGGGGCATGAGTTGAGAAACCTGTGACCTTGCAATGGGTTGTGGTATAGAAGAGAGAGGTTAAGTCATCATAGTTGTGCAAGGACTAAATAATGAAAATGATGTTTGTGCTAGTACGAGTGGAAAAAAGGGGACAAATAGTGTATGTAACCCTTGGGTTACTTAGGATCCAATTATGGGGTTCACTAGTATGGAGAATGGATGAGTAGTGATGAAGACCATCGGTGATGGCTATGCAGACTAAGGCTTTGTGAGAAAAGGCATAGAGGAGCACAGGGGTGTTGTTTGGAATACAAAATATTCTTGGTGGATTGCTATCATAGGTTTCAACCTAAACATGATTGAGTACATGAAAGATGAAGATTGAGGCACCTATCCCATAGAAGTGGTAGGGGAGGCAAAAGTAGATTCAATGGTTTGATGAGCCAATTGTTGAAAGGGGCTCCCTATAAAGTTATTTGCTTCAAGCTCAACCCCAAACTCATCTTGCTCATCGTGTTGGCTTTTTGAACTAAGCTTCTCACTCTATTCATCCATCTCAATTAGATGAGTCATTATAAATGCATAAGTATCATTGAATGGTATTTTGTTATAGGAAGAGGATGTGTACTCCTTTCCATTTTTATAGATTAGCTCATACTCACATTTAGCCTTGGCCTCCATTCATGGAATGAGTAGGCTAGCTTGGACTTTGGCATAATTAAAGTTGTAGTGATCTTCATTTATGATCGAAAAATCTGAGCTTTGCCCCCTTATTCTAGGTGATTTCCTACACTCATCCATGGTAGGATTTTTTGGGTCATAGACCCTTACAACATCTTGGTTAGATGTCATATTGGTCAAGTTGAGGGGAAAGATAGTTGACTAGCTAAAAGACATAGTTACTGATTTAGACTTGGTTTAATAAAATGTATAATTAATTATTTAAATCATAATTCTAGTAAGTGGAATTGTTCAAGATGCAAAAGAGGTATGGTTGTAAACTATTGGGAACTATAATTGCAAAATGCAATGTAGGTTTTAGTGATATGGGGTACACCCTGTACTTAAATAAAATGTAATGGTTTTAACATTGGAAATACCAACTACACTAGGCTTTGCTAGTAGTGGCTACATTGGAGGGGGAAAGGAAAGTAGAATAGGCAACCAACAATTATTTTTCCCACTTACACTATGCTGGGGATTCTTCCTCTTGGTTAAAACAATTTTTGTATTTGAAAATGTGGATGTGAAATTTTATTTTTTAATCAATGGCTACATTGATGGTTGAAGGATCAATGCTATCCTTGTTAGAAAATTTCATAGCATGAAGGTTTGAGTGGTTGTGGTAGAGCAATGATAGTCTCCAGACCACATAAAGGTAGTATTGACTAGCATCCACATTGGCCTTGAAAAGTCCAGCAACTATTATAAAAATTTTCACAAAACCCAAATCTCCTACAATCTCAATGCTAGGTTTTGGTGATAGGAAGATGGGTGAAAATGTTGATTTTTCTTGCAAGTTTGTTTGACAATAAAATCTAAATGGAATTTGTATTTGGAAAATGGCCAATGCTAGCCTTGTTGGAAAATTTCATAACAGATGGGTTTTCGTGGTTGTGGTAGAGAAATGTTGGCCTTTAACACACAAAGGCAAGTTCAAATTGTAACCACATTGTACTACCTAAAAACTTTGATTGCTAGAAAATTGAAAATTCCAAAAAAATAGCTTTAACCTCAAATCTCAAGGGCCTCCAAAAACTAGGATTCGATATGTCCTAAATGGTCCAATAGATCACCCAAGGACTTAGAGAATGTAAAATAGTTAGCTTCATAATCTAGATGCTTCATAAGTCCTAAAAATTTTACACCTTGCTACAATCCTCACTAGATTTACAACATTGGTGGTGCAAGGGGGTGAGATGTGTGGGGGTTTTTGGCTGCAAATATGAGCCATGCTCGAAGTCTCAAAGCCTAGGTTGCTCAACATTGTAGGACCACACATAATCTCAAATGGGTAAAAGGGATCATAATGGCTATGGGTTATGTGTTCCATGTTGAATATTAGTCCAAAAGCTTTTTGTTTTCCAAGGATTCTCCAAGCTATGAAATTCAAAAATCATGGAACCCTTTCATGGTTGATGAGTCATGATCTACTTGGCCTTGACATTGGAGCCTTGACATCTAATGAATTACTATTTTCTATCTACTCCGATGTCAAGTACACAACATTGGGGCTACAATGTTGGGTACGCGATGTCAAGGATCTTGGTGTGACATCAGGTATCTGACGTCAAGGGGGTATATGCTAGCCTATAAATATAATGCATGATCTCTTGATTTGGGATTAGTTTCTGCAAATAGTTTTTCATAGTTTTGTCAATAGAGTAGCTGAATTCTTGTAGTTTTATTTCATAATCTTAGAGAATAGTCAATGAGTGCCCACAAAGTGGATCTAAATCAGTTGTACAAAGTCTTATTCAACTGGCAATGTACCTGGACATATTCCATGAACAATAATAAGATCGAGATTGATTCTTATTCATTGCAGCACTTTGACTTAGATTAAATTTACTTTCCATGTAATTTAGTTTTCATATACCTAGATAATATTTACATTTTCATGCATGTTAATTAATTAACCATGTAAGTACAATCACTTTGAGTATGCATATGACTCTTGGTAATCCTAGCAATGCTTAATGTTTGGTAACTCAGTAGTGTTATATATGTTTGGGATGTGCACAAGAAGTGGGATCAAATACTTATGTTAGGGTAGTTGATTATTAATTAGCAATTAGATTACTTGAATTGATTATAAATTAAGTTTTAACCTATTGTTAATCGTAGAACAATAAAATCTAAAATAATAAAAATCATATGCGTCACTCTAGACTAAACCATATGTGACAAAGCTACCACTAGTCCAAGTGGGAAGACAATGAATTGCGATCAAGGCATAGTAATCTAGATCCCACAACTAGTCCCATCCATAGAATTCGATCAGATTGTGCATGAATGCTTGTGATTCATATAGTTGGACATAGGGGCATCTTGTTGCTCATCAATGGTACACAAGTTTAGATTATATAGATTTTATGGCCATGAATTTTGCTACAAATTTTTTGTGTAATTGCTGATAGATTGATGCTATGTGAAGGTGTTACAGATGTCTATGTATGGTAAGTTTTGATATCCCTAAGGTACCAAAACCATTTTGTTTACTAAAAATAGTAAACAAAAATTTTACCCACGTTGGGTTGTCCAATAACAACATTAGGCCTGTAGAAACCACATTGAGATGCATGGGCAATGTTGGGGTATGACATCTATCCTAGGGGTATAACACCCATGCTGAAGCTATATGAGGTAGACTAGAGTAATGCTAGATCCATGATGGAGAAATGTTGAACCCATGCTAGAGCAATGCTAGGGAAAAGGTGCAACACTAAGGAGTAAGAGTAGCAACACTAGGGGGTCAGAGTTATACCCCCCAATGTTGGGCATGGGTGATGTCACCATCCCCTGCACCCACACACCCCACCACCCCCCCCCCCCCCCCAAAAAAAAAAAAAAAAATAGGTGTTTCCAGCGTAGTAAATGTTCTACCCCACATAAAAACCATCCAAATGCTAATTTTGGTAGTCCAAAAGGCATTTTTAACCTCCCCAAGCCCAAATATAAGCATGATATGGCTTTTTTTCACTTGGGGATTAAGGCTATGAGCACTTATGAGGTATTTTTCAACTCCAAAAGCTAAAGTATGTGAAACTTCATCTCTTAGATGGCTATTCTCATATTTTACAATGAAGTTTTAGCCTCAAGTTTTGTGGGATGAGGATTACAAAGCAAATAAGATTACAACATGCAATTTTTGTGGTGTTTCATTGGCCCCTCTTTGTTGGTGCCTAGAGGATTGACCCAAGAGGCATCAACAAAGAATACAAAATACCACTGCAGGTCCATCACCAGCGTTCCCTCTCAACACTTGATTTAGTTGTGTCAAACCATGCCAAAGAGTGCTTCTGAGAAGAGGATGAAGTATTATGATGACATGATATTGGTTAAAGGCTATATTTGATCATGAGGAAGTGGTCACATGGTTTAACAATGAATTCCATAGGCTGATATCATGGTTACGATATGGAATTAACATGTTGAACAAGAAATAAGTATTCACACTTTGTTCTTCAATGTGTTGGTCACTTGGCAATGCATTTGAGTAACAAACACTTCACTTCAAGGTTTCTTTGGCCATCAGGCACCTCCCCTAGCATGGTTGGAGCCACTAGTTTATCTTCATTGGCCATTCCAGCCTCTTGGTAATTTTCTTCTCCATTTTTTTGGGGTAAACCTTCATTAGGTTTCTTTGCCAAAGCCAGGTTTGATATGGTTTTCCCGTTGAATGAGATGTGTTACATCTGATGGACTTGTAGGTGCAACATGATGAAGGGATGTCAAAAGGTCATAATGGATGAAATTCAAACATTGATCATCATTGTTGTTTAGGGTAAGGAAGGTTATAATCAAGCTATGGGGTTGGATTCAAGGAATGATGATAAGAATGAGGTGAAACAAGCACTCTTGTTACAACAAGTCAAACTCATTGAATCTTGCATTGTGAGATCATGTGGTGACTTGCTGCCATGTTGAGTTGCACCTTTGTAATGACTCTAGGCTTCACTCTATAAGCACAACTCTAAGAGGACAAAAAAATTAGACAAAGAAAACATGTTATTACAAAGCAATGCATAAGGCTACATGAGACAACCAACAAACCAAGCCACACTAGGTTACCATCATTATAGCATAGGGAAATCTATGTGATTTGCATCAAATTTACAAAGTTTTTTAGTTCATTTATTGTGCCAAACAAGGAAAAAGAGATAGACCATGCAAGCACACTTTTTGTAGATCATCAAAGTCATCAACACAAATCATTTGTTACAACCTATCAACAATGATAAACAACACTACAAGCAAACATGTGAGTGTTAAATTTGATCAAGGCTATGTGATGGCTTTAATTTTGCATTGCAAGGGTTTGATGAGGTCATGAGTAGGCTTGACTTCTAGTAAGCAACTTGGTTTCAAATGCTTTTTCCACACCATTGCGGTCTAGATGGGAATTTCAACTAGGGAAGCCTTTGTGATATTTTTGGCTTGAAGGTGAATGGTCATCAAACTACTTCAAGGTATTATAGCTACATCGTAGAATGGTTTCAAGCTTAAGGTTTGGACATGTAAGGTTAATTTGGCCTAACAACATCACAAAAAGGGCCCATTTAGGCTTTGAGGATAGTCTAGTTTGCTTCCTCATCTTCCTAACTTAATCTTGCATGACAACATAAGCACATCAAGTGATGCAAAAATAATGTAAAATACATTAATAACAGTGCATATATGAGTCAAAACACATTAACTCAAAGGCTAAATGAGGTCCAAACATGGTCAACAAACGTTGTAATAAGTAGGTTAGGGCAAATATGATGTAATATAAGGGCCATATGATGGTCAAAACCATATAAAATAATGTTAAATAATGGTCAAATAAGGCTATGCTAATGTCAAAGGTCATCGATTAATGTCAAATCAAGTTGACCAAGGTCCAAGCAATGCCAAGTGATGAAAGCATGTAGTCAAATAAGATTACATTTTGTCCATTTTAGGCCTTCGCAGGCCATGTTGCTAGTTTAAGGCCTTGGTAGGCTATGGTAGGGGCCTATTTCATTGGAAGCAAAGGAAAACAAGATGTGGCAAATAAGGTAACATAAACAAGGTCGAAATAGTATTAAATTTAATATAATATTGTTAACAATAATAATAATTATTATTATTATATATTTTTTTGTCAATTTGTGTTATTAATTGGGCTTTTGTAAGATTATACCCCCCTTAGCCACGTTGCGCAGCGTTGCTTCACTATGGGTGAGGGAGTCTTCACTATGGGTGAGGGAGTCTTCACTATGGGTGAGGGAGTCTGATGGGCTTTTTGATAGCTATTTTGGAGGGTTGGAGGAGGGCAATAGAGGTTTTTTTTTTCTTAACTGCATGAACAAGACAAACTTAAATTAAAAACAAATGACACAACCAGACGGTAAAACATCAAGGCATACACTGTTAATAACGGAAGAGAAAAGCAAGAGATACAACCAACAAGTGGATCTGTGGAAGAAAATTACAGAACATCACACAAGCACCATAGCAAGGATGCCCCATTTCAGCACAGGAATGGAAACCAGGTGGAGCACCTGCCGCTGTCGCCGTAGTTAAAACCTATGCATCAAAAGAATCCGATTCGTGGAAGCGAGGAATCGAGGATTCGTGATTCTGAACGTGTTGGGTACGTGTGCCTCAAAAAAAAGTGGGGACGGGTTCGTAGCCGGGGACGTGATAGAGAAAATTTAAATATATTAATTTTTT
>MNCI01007639.1:789429-828977 GCA_015680685.1 Gnetum montanum
TCACAAGGCCTTGTTGGATTTTTATCTCTATGTTTTGAAAAATACCACTTAATATTTTATGCATATGCAGCCATATGCAATAGGGTATTTGTAACATTCCATCTTTTTAGAATCAATGAAGTAACTAAGCATTATAAAAAATCAAAAGAGCTATCAATTTCTATAACATATTTTCATAAATTACATAAATTTCTCCTAATGCAGGTGTATCTTTATCAACATAAAGGATGAAATCAACAATAGGTTGTGCCATTAGAAAAAATATTGCTACATTTTCATAAAAAACTAATACCAAGCATATAAGCCAATAAAGTTTATCGGTGTAAAACTCTCATAAACTTTATTGGCTTATATGCTTGGTATTAGTTTTCCCCACCACCATTTTCACAGAGCTCTATTTGCTTCTACGCTATTAAGTTGGGATAGCAGGAGATTCAAAGGCGGGTCTTTGGAGTTTTCGAATTTGTTGTTGTAGGTTGAGTTCATGCCTCTTGCATGTTTGATTGCAAATGTTGACTAGGGCTTCCTAAAAAGATTTCGAAAAGATATGGTGCTGAAATTTTGTTTGAACTTTGAACAAATGTATGCTTCGACTATTTTGTATGCACTTGCAGAGGGAGAGAGGCCTGAAAGCAAAATCACGGCCGTTACCAGAGAGCAACATGAGATGGCCATGGCCCATGAATAAAAATACGAAACCAATCCACTAAATAAAAATCTTTTCTCTAAAATCATCTTCTGAATAAACTAAAACGAAAAGTAAACATCAGGTAAATCTAAGCAAAATAGGCAACTCAATTGATACGAAAATCCACTACTAAAAATCAGACAGGAAACTGGAAGAGCAAAATGGAAAGGGAAGAAAAGACGATTTCGTGCTCAAGAATCACTATAGAGATGCAGAGAAATCTTTACAGCAACGAGGGAAAAAAGCGGAAAATAACAAGTGAGAACCAAGAGCGAACGTTCACCGGAAAAATTGTGCACTAAGATTACAAAGCTAAAGATGTAGCGCTGGCATTTAAAAAACGGAAGAAATATCATCCAAATTTTTTAAGAACAAAAACTAGAATTAAGGATCGAAGAGAATCGCTCGCAATGCATGCTTACATAGCTCGGCAAGCCCGTCCAGATTCCGCTAGAAGGAAACGATCGATTTTCTGAAAAATATAGAATGATAAAAAATATAGAAACTGAAAAATATAGAATAATAAAGTATAGAATGATAGATGTGCAGCGCATTCTGTAAAGGTAACAATTCATTCTCTAAGCATCAACAGATAAATCCGATAAGGCAAGTCTCCTACCCAGTCACCCAAATCAGACTGGGCAGACAAGACCCCTGCATCAAAAAAAATGTTCATCGTTTCTTCGTCATTGCCTGCAAATGAAAAACTGAAAATGAAGTTTGTAATAGGAAATGCATTGTTCCACATACGTGGTTGCGCTCGTCCTAACTTTTCCCCGAGAAACAAAGGGTTCAGAGAGTCTGCGGAAGCATCAAATCCCTATCAATGGCGGAATAGGAGAAGCGTCTGTAAATAAAAGGTATTGGATGCAGATGCAATTTGCAGGAAACAGGTAAGATTTGACGCGATTTGCAGTAAAAATAGGTAAGATTTTAATCAACAATGAATGTTCTCGTTGAGAGTTGTAAAATCGACAAAAAATTATAATTTACGTACCCAATGCGGATTTTACACGCTTCTGTACGCGTGCCCGAATCCACCGCGAACGGTTCGTGAGATTTTCTTGGGAATCGCAAATCTCCGGCGCATAGGTTAAAACAGTCTCGATTCGTGGTCGAGAGCATGGTGGGCTTTGTCCCTTCGATGCTCATGCTGGGGTGAATCGCTGCTGAACTAAATCTAGTACTCCACAACCAGCGGTAGCATTTCCATTGGCACCAGAGGCCACGAATCCATCCATGACTGCACAGCCACGCTGACCAGCAGCATGGCTCTAGCGTGATTATCATTTTCGATAACCATGGTAACCAGCGTGGCTCTAGTGTGGTTGTCATTTCTAACAACCATCCTAACCAACGTGGCTCTAGCATGGTTGCCATTTCCGAGAATCATGCTGGCTAACAAGGACCAGTGAGGATTTTTGGCAGGTGGGCAGGACCACGCAGCGCAGGCTTGCGCGAGTAGTGGTGGCGAAGGGCAGTGGAGAGCTGCCAAGGGTAATGATGAAGGATTTCAGTAGGTGTAGGTTTTGTGACGAGGATTTCTGCAACATAGCATGGTGTTGTAGGGCGAAGCGACGACGTAGAGGGTGGCACTTGCTGTGGACCTATCGCAGCCCCTTTAGGACCTGGATGGTCCTCTGTTGGGTCTGCATGGTCCAGGTAGGGTTGGGCAGCCTGCAAAAATTTTAATTATTTATATATTTTCTACAGCACAGCGTTCAGGCAGCCGAGAGACGCGGATTGGTAATGGCTATGCAGAGGCAGTGAACGTGGTGCAGTAGCAGTAGGCGGCAAGCAACGAGCGATGTGGGAGAGGAGAGGACGAAGGCAAGAGCATTCTATGGGCATGGTTATTGCTGTGTATCTATGCATCAAAAGAATCCAATTTGTGGAAGCAAGGAATCAAGGATTTGTGATTCTAAACATGTTTGGGTACGTGTGCCTCAAGAAAAAATGGGGATGGTTTGTAGTCAGGGAAGTGATAGAGAAAATTTAAATATATTAGTTTTTTAAAAAAATTAAATCTCATGTATCATATAGAACAAGTACAATGTAAATCAAAAATATTGTTAATGCTTAAAAATTGCACAGAAGATTGCAGTATTACCATTAAACTGAAGCAAGAAAATTTGCAAAGGAATGGAGGGCATTGAATCCATTTCCTTACTGGAGCCATAATCTGGCCAAACATATAATTTCTGCAACAACCAAAATGACAGTGATAAAATGAAACCCTGTTGTTATTCAATCCAATCTTTCCAAGAATGAAATTAAGCCTCAAGCCTCAATCAAATTTATAACAAATCACATCTGCTAATACTTTTGTTCAACAAGGATGCCCCAAAGGGCCATGTTGAAGACAACCACATTATAAGAAGACAACTTAACTAAACTAGGCACAGCAGAATAACTCACCTCACCTGATCCAAAACCTTTAGGACGCTGAAGAATCAGCACTAGTCATGATGCAGGGAAAAGTAAAAACAGAGCGCCATGAGCTTGCATAAGGCCATTAGCCATGTGGCGGTGGGCTTCGTTGGCTCATAAGCAGACAGATTTTTTTAAAAATGTTGAACAAGCATCCATTGGTCATCATGTTCATGACTCATGAAGATGACCCTGTTTTTTTTCTCTCTCTCTCTTTTTCAGCAGAGATACGAGAAAAAGAGCAAAAATCAGCAATGACCAATAAACAAGCGTCAGTCCTGGTGAAACCTTTGACGCTCCGAAAGGCCAATCCATTCAAATGCAATTTTACCTCGCACCCCCCGTCCAAACTTGATTTCCGCCAAACTTGGCCCTTCGGCCTTCGTTTACCTCTTTCGTGATTTCCGTGGGTTTGTTTATTCATTCGTGCTCCCTTGTTTTCTGTGGTCTGTGTCATGCTGATGCCATGAATCTTATCAATGAAATGAAGTTTCTGGTAAGATTTAGAGTAGGAGAAGATAGGTAAGATTTTAATGCACAATGCAAGAATCAAAAAGGCAAGAATAATACAAGGCAAGGTAGGCAACCATTTCAATGTATATGTACAGATCCAACAAAATTTTGTTGGAAATTATGAAATATGTACCCATTGCAGGTTTAATGCACTTCTCTACACTCCCAGGAATCCAACCCCAACAGTTCATCAAAATTTATCTGGAATTGCAAATCTCCGGTCCCCAGAATCCAACGCCAACAGTTCATCAAAATTTATCTGGAATTGCGAATCCAGTGCATAGTGTGCACATAGCATGCAAGCTAAGCTGGTGGGGGAGCATGGACTCCCTGTGTAGTTGCGTCTGTTCAATCCACCATTCACGGTGGTGCCGCTAGGTACATCTGGCACACTACACCAGTGTCTAGTATGCAAGAGGTGGGCAGCATCCTCATAGTAGGGCTGGCCATGACGTTGAAAGACCACCCAAAGCAAGCCGAATTATTGTGGTGCTTTTTTTCGTTGTGGCGAAGTGGGTGCCCTTCATTTACGTGAATCCAGGAGATGATGTGTGTAGGAAAAGCGCTGCCAAACGATGTGCTTTTGGGTGGGGGTCGTCACTGCCACTGTGGCTTCGTTGACAGCACTCAGTAGGAGGCTCCGGCTATCACCATTGTTGGGTGTAGTAATAAGATATGTTTGTTCACTTGGCTGTTAATGTTCAAATTTATTTTAAATGGTTTTATGCTCTAATATATTTATTTATTTATTTATTTATTTTTAATTTTTTTCTCATCTACAAGTCTTCTCTCGTATCAATAGTAATGAAATTAGCTATCATGCTAGCAATAATGTTGATGATGTTAACCTTTCTCCCATTGCATAATTTTCACTCCTACCAAAGTTTCACTATTTTGATTTCATCATTGCTATTGTATTTTGCCTATCACAACCTTAGGGACTATACATAATTTTTTGTTATCATGTCCCAACTATGGCTACTACCATCACACCGTGTGATTATGGCTATTGGCATTGACATTCTTGGTTATGAGTTAAATTTTTCAGCTTTGTTTTATACTTTATATTTTCCTTGCATAAAAGGCTACTAGTTAACACACTAGGACCATGAAGCAAAGTTTTCTAGTAAAGCACAAAAGTATAAAAACAAAGCACAATAGGTCACAATGCAGACATAAAAGGAAAGGAGGTCACAATTTTACTAGTTTTAGGCCATGGTATGCCATTGTATGGCCAATTTTAGACCTTAGTGAGCCATAATATCACTAGTTTTAGGCCTTAACAGGCCATAAGGTTGCTAGTTTTAGGCCTTAGCATGCCATAACATTGCTAGTTTTAAGCTTTAGCTGGTATAATGTTGCCAATTTTAGGCTTTAGCGGGCCATAACATTGCCAGTTTTAGGCCTTAGTGGATTGTGATCCATACTTCCCTAGTATGGAATGCTCTTGAGAGAGCATATAAGGCTAAAACCACTAGTAAAGCATGATACAATGTTGCAAAAGTAAACAAATGACCATTAATAAAAGAAGTGATAGGGTGTTCACTATGAATTCATTATTTGACTTTTGAGAAGTTAAGGAATCCTTTTGACACAACTTTATGTTCACCATCTTTCTTGTTAATCATGGTGAGTTGTATGCATTTTTGTTGGTCACTTCGTATCATAGAGTTGATGTTGCTGGCATCGTTATTGTCTTTGTTGTTGGTGAACCTAGTCTAGGTGTCAAGAGTTTCTTCTTGAAACCCCACCTCTAAACCCTGGTCGATGTTGACATAGTTAACTGATGGCACCAATACATTGTTCCCACATATCACAATTTCTCCTTCTGCATATGGTAAATGAATCTTTTGATGTATAAGAGATGAAACTACTTGAAGCTTAGCTAACCATGGCCTTCCTAAGATCAAGTTGAAGTAAGGTGTCTCTTCAACTACTACGAAGTTGACAAATGTAAGAAACTATTCCTTAGCTATGAAATCAAAGGAGATGAAACCATGCACTACTACTCATGATCCATTAAACAACTTAAGTGCTAAGGTAGTGATCACTTGGATATTTTCAATTAGGCCTAGTTTATCAATAGCAGAATGTGGTATCACATTTGTGGCCACCCCATCATCTACATGAACACAGCAGATCTTGTATCTACGAACACATATAGTAATGAGAAGAGGGATGGATAGCACTTCTCTATTTCTAGAGTCAACCTTCACTTTGCTATCATGAAAGTTAAGCATTGGTTAATGCCTATTTCTCCTAAGTGAAGCTTGCTCAATGATAGAGTGGATTGACTCTTTGTTGGTTGACATGTCTCTACTCATAGGAATAGAGATTAACACTTGAGCTAGTGCATTCCTATGTGCAGGAGAGGTCATGATCAAGTCATATAAGATTGGTGATGTATTCTTTTGTTTAAGGAACTGTTTGGCTTACTCCATTGTTGGGAGTAAGCCCTTTCCCTTGCATGTAACCTTTCAGCCTTAGTGTTCTTAACCTCCTCCATCCTTCCTAGAATTTGTGGCTTAGGTTGTGATGTATGTTCGTTGGGCCCCTTGTCCATAATTGTAATCGATCTTGGTGTAGCTTGTTTCAAAGCCTTTCATTGTTGATTACCTTTAGTGGGCTTTGTTGTTGGTTTGATAATAGATTTCTTTCATCACCATTGCAATGATGATTTCTTGCTAGCCATTGAGTTGTTGGCCACTATAGGCGGGCTTAGGTCATGGGTTTTTGTGGTCTTACTTGTTGAAGAAGGAGGGATCTAGATAATAAATGGTTGCTTAGGCTTCAGAGGATCGGTAACTTGTGATCTTAATTATGAAGTTGATGTCACTGAAGGTGGGACACGTATGATAAAAGGCTCCTTAGAAGTCGAAGGAGGTGGTACCCATATGAAGAAGTGCTCTTTAGGCTTTATGTTTTAGAGTTGTGAGGATACTCTGATGACAAACTATTCCCTAAGAGGATTAGACTATTGGGTTTCTGTGAATGAGGCTACAATATAGGAGTTTTTTTGGCTCTTGGAGAGTTGGGCTCATTCAACACTAGCTCTCCATGATCTATCATCTTCTGGAAGTCTAAAGTACTTTGTAGCTTTAGATTGTCTTTGGTAGCTATCATTGGGTCTCTAGCTACGTTACAAAGATGATCGTCCTCTTATGAGCCACTTTAGATAGTTTCTTATGTTATATACAGTTGTCTTTAAGCAACTATTCTAGAAGCTCAAATGACTTCATAAGCAACATAATGTACTTAGACCTATCCTTCTACCCAAATTTTTATCTTGGTTGATTTGGAGCATAGAAAGTGGATGGCTGGGATGAGTTGAAAGATGTGTTACATGATGGTGATCCTTCCTCTCTCCTTATCTTGAGTCTTTTGCTACTACGGCCACAATTATATGTTCTTGCTTGGTTTTATCCGTATCCCTCATTACATGTTAGTTTTTATAGGGCACATAGGCTAGATCATTTCTTTCCTCAACTACCTTCTTGATGTTCTTAGTTTGTGAGAAGGCTTGTTTTAGTGACTAGGGCTCTAGTTAGTAAATCTTTGACTTGATAAAGTTATTTACTACTCCCTTAAAGATGATCAAGAGATGATTTTCTACAATAGGCTCTGAAATCTCATTAAGTATTAAGTTCCACCTTTTCATGAACCTTTTGACTAATTCAAGTGGCCCCTACTTCACCTTCATCAATTGATCCAATGTGGCATTCAGCTTGAAGTTGTATTTGAAACGGTTGATGAATTGGTTAATCAAGTCCTCAATGGAAGAGATTGAACCTTTAGGTAAGGTTTGGTACTAATCTAGAGCCTTTCCTTTGAGGAACATGGAGAAAATCTATAGTATCGTATAAGGAAAACCTTGCAAAAAGAGACACTCAGAATAGAAGGTGACTAGATGTGCATTGGGATCCCCTTCACCATCATATTGGTAAAGTTTGGAATAGGAAAACTTATGAGCAAGGTTACTTGAGGCACAATAGGATGTATAGGATCACCTTGGTAGAAATCTACAACCTTGACTATATAAGTTGTATTAGCCTTAAGTTTTTGCAACTATTTAATGAGATGTTGGATCATTTAGAAGGCTCGATACAAGCCTAAGGCATCCCTATAGGCTATAGTATTTGTGCTAATGATTGATGAGGAAGTTGAGAAGCTTGGAACTGTGTGATGGGTATTGATACAAATGAAAGATGTTGGGTGCCCACTATTGTAAGTGAGCTAAACAAGGAGAAAGAATTCTAAGTTGGGACTTATGGTATGAAGGGAGAAAATGGAGTATAAGAGGCTTTTGTTGTTTGGGGTCCTAATGAGGGCCCCATCAGTATGACAAAGGGAGATGGTGAGGTAGACATCATCGAGGTTGGAGAAATGAAGTTAGGTTGTGTGGCAAAAGACATTGACAAGAATAAGGAGGTGGATTGGGACACAAGTTGTGTTTGGTGTGTGGTGATGATGGGTGTGGATCCAAACATGGTAGGATGAATAGGAGAGGAGTTGGGTTGAGAAACTTGTCCCATCGATGAGGTAAGAGATGTGGAATTTGGTGCAATATTTTTGGAAGGCTAAATATTGGAAAAGACTTTCAATGAAGGTGTTCGTCTCCTGTTCAACCTCAAACTCATCTTCCTCTTTTTGATGATCCTTTGAGCTAATTTCCACACTAAACTCATAAACCTCTATGAGTTGTATGAGCATTTGTGCATAAAAATCTATGAGGGAAATTTGGTCATTAGGAATTGGGATGTGTTCTTTCCCATTGCAACGTATGATTTCAAATTAATGCTTACTATTAGATTTGGAGCATGGTATCAAGAGACTACCTTGTATCTTGGCATAGAGGAAGTTGTAGAATTCCTCATTAATGACCACGAAATCTAGGTTTTGCCTCTTTACCTGAGCAATTACCTTCATTCTATGAATGTGGAGTCTTTTAGGTCATAAACACAAACTGCATCTTGGCTGGATACCATATTTGTGAGATTAAAAGGTAGGATGGTTGATTGACTAAAAGATATTGTCAAAAGATGTTGTTTTGACCTCTTACTATTTTTAGTAAAACTTTCAACAAGTTGGGTTTCCCAATGGTGTAGTTGGCTATAAATGGAAACAACTGGTGGAAGGGGGAGGGATAAGGGAATAAGGTGCCAAAATTTATTTTACCCACTTGTACTATGTTGGGATTCCCCCCTCCTTGGTTCAAAACAATGTTCTTTTTGAAAAAAGTGGGTTTTGCTAAAAAAAATTCATAGTAGGGAAGGTTTGGATGGCTCGAGGGCATGACATCCATGCTAGGGGTATGACACCCACACTAGAGATATGACATCCATGTTGGGGTTATAACACTCACACTAGGGGTATGACATCCACACTAGCTTTAGAAAAGTCTAGTAATTGCTATGAATTTTCTACTAAAACCCAAACAACCATGCTAGGAGGGTATGATACCCATGTTATTATGAATTTTCTCAAAGCCCAAACATCCATGATGGGAGGCAGGATATGATACCCATGCTAGCTTTAGAAAATCTAGCAACTACAATGAATTTTCTCAAAGCCCAAACATCCACACTAGTGGTGGGCATGGGGAGGGGGGGTTGGGGGTTGTTTTGGGGGGAAAGGGGTATGGTACCCATGCTAGCTTTATAAAATCCAACAACTACTATGAATTTTTTCAAAGCCCAAACACCCATGCTGGGGGGGGGGGGGGGGGGGGGGGTGTGTTGGTAACTTCTATGAATTTTCTCAAAGGCTAAACACCCATGTTAGAGGGGTATGATACCTATGCTAGGTTTCGAAAATCCAGCAACTACTATGAATTTTGTTAAATCCGAAACACCCATGTTGAGGGGTATGATACCCACACTGGCTTTAGAAAATCCAGCAACTTTTGTGAATTTTCTCAAAGCCCAACCACCCATGCTCAAGAGGGGGAGGGGGGAGGGGGATCAATGGTATGATACCCACACTAGCTTTAAAAAATGTAGCAAATATTATGAATTTTCTCAAAGCCCAAACACCCATGCTAGGAGGCTCTAATACCCATGCTAGCTTTACAAAATCTAGGTGAATTTTTTCAAAGCCCAAACACCCACACTAGGGGGTATGATACCCATGATGGCTTTAGAAAATCCAGCAACTATTGTGAATTTTCTAAAAGCCCAAACATCCATGCTAGGTTTTGGTGGCAAAAAAATATTGTTAAAAATTTTTAAAATGTGTTATTATAAATTGAAGGTTTTGGATTTGCAAGAAACATTGGCAAACAAGAAATATGTTTAGATGTAGAATTTAGATGGATGTCATCCTTCTAGCACCAAAAAACTATAATGCCTAGAAAATTCAATTACAGGAAAACTAAAAATTCCAACAAAATAGCTTTAATCCCAAATCCCAAGGGCCTCCAATAAACAAGATCTGAGGTATCCTAGATGGTCCAACAGATCACCCAGGAACTTAGAGAATATAAAACAAGGGTAATAAAATAACATGCAATGAAAATATAAAAAAAAATAAATGCATAGAATAAAAAATAAATCTAGGTTGCATAACAAAAAAAATTGTAAAATTTATTATGAAAAATAAAGAGAGTCTAGAAATGTGTACAAGAGGTGCTTGAGGTCAATGGATGCTTGGAGTCCATTGAAGTAGGTAGCCTTGGATACCATAATTAGCTCCACGATCTAGATGTTTCACAACTCCCAAAAATGTGATACCTTGCTTCAATCCTTACCAAATCTATGGTGTTAGTGGTGCAAGGGGGATGAGATGTGTGGGGGTTTTATGCTACAAATAAGAGACATGCTAGGAGTCTCAAAGCCCAAGTTGCTTAGCATTGTTGTAGGACCACACATAATCTCAAGGGGGTAAAAGGGATCATAATGGATATAAGTTATGGGTTCCACACTAAAAATTGCTCCAAAAGCTTTTTATTTGCTAGGGATTCTCAAAGTTATGGAATTCAAAAATCATGAAACACTTTCATGATGCACAAGTTTGGGTTATATAGGTTTTATGGCCATGAATTTTGTTACAAATTTTGTTCCTAATTGTTAATAGATTGATGTTATGTGCAGTGTTGTAGATTGATGTTATGTATGATATGTTTTGATATCCCAAGGTACCAAAATCATTCCATTTACTAAAACTAGTAAATAGAAATTTTACCCATGTTGGGCCTTCTAATAGCAACACTGGGCCTATAGGAGCCACACTGGTGCATGGGCAAGTAGGGGTATGACATCCACACTAGGGGTATAACATCCACACTAGTTCTGTAGGAGCCACATTGGACCCATGTTGGAGCAACACTAAATCCATGATGGACCCATGCTTGAGCAATGATGGACCCACATTGGAGCAACATTGGACCCTTGTTGAAGTAATGCTAGATCTAAGTCAAATCAATGCTAGACCAACACTAGAGCAACACTAGGGGAAAGGTGCAACACTGGGAGGTAAGAGTAGCAATGGTTGGAGGTAAGAGCTATACCCCCCAACACTGGACATGGCTAATTTCAGACCTCCCATGTGTTTCTAGCATAGTAAATGTTATACCCCATATAAAATCCATTAAAATGTCAATTTTGGTATTCCAAAAGGCATTTTTAACCTTTATTCCCTTCCCCCCTCCCCTCCCTCTGGCGGCCACACCCCCCCCCCCCACAAGCCCAAATATATGCATGATATGGCTTTTTTCACTTGGTAGTTGAGGCTATGATCACTTATGAGGCATTTTTCAGCTCCAAAAGCTAATGTATGTGAAATTGCATCTCTTGGATGGCAATCCTAACATTGTACAATGAAGTTTTAGCCTTAGCTTGTGTGGGATGAGGATTACAATGCAAATAATATTACAACATGCAATTTTGGTGATGTTTCATACATTGTCTTTAAAAAGTCCAACAACTGGTATGAAAATTTTCAAACATCCAAATCACCTGCAATCACAACTATGGGTTTTGATGCCAAGGAAATGGGTGATAACATTAGCTTTCTTAAGTAGGAAATTTTCAATAAATTTTAAAAGATTTTTTTGTGTGAATCTAAGATCTTTTAACTTGCAAAAATGTTATTGAAATGGAAAAATAGGATTGGAAGTAGAACTTGGAAGGAGGCCCATCTACTAACATCAAAAAATTGTTATGCCTACAAAATTCAATTGCTGAAAAATCAAAGATCATTAGCGTAGAATAGTTTTAACCTTGGATCCCAAGGACCTCTGAGAAAGAGGATCCAATGCATCCTAGATGATCTTGTCAATCACCTAGGGACTTTAAAAGTGTAAATAGGGTAAACAAAATGTAAAATATTGCAAATTTGTTCTAAGAAATAAATGGACAAAATAAAATTGAATAACTTTGCATAGCAAATGAACTATGAATTTTATTACAATGAAAATATTTTAAATAAAAAAAAGTTTAGAATTTGTATAGATGGTGCCTAGATGCACAAGGAGTTTACTTTGGTGGAATTTGAAGCCAGTTGAAGTTGGTAGTCTTATACCACAATCAAATCCATGATCCAGGTACTTCCCAACTCCCAAAACTAAAACTCCTTATAGGCCTTTCTCATAGATCTATAGTGTTGGTTATGTGGTTGGGGGCTGGTAAGGTACATGAAGGAATTTTATCACAAAATGGATACCATGCTAAAAGTCTTGATGCCCAAGTAGTCTAGTGTTGCTCCAAAAATCTCACACAAGCCTCAAGGTTA
The DNA here is from genome assembly GCA_015680685.1 of Gnetum montanum. Classification (NCBI taxonomy): domain Eukaryota; kingdom Viridiplantae; phylum Streptophyta; class Gnetopsida; order Gnetales; family Gnetaceae; genus Gnetum; species Gnetum montanum. The sequence goes on from MNCI01007639.1 coordinate 801,788, forward strand.
TGGGTGTTTTGCAATGACCAAAGGTTTCATGCTCAAGAATTATCAAAAGTTTTTTGTTTTCTCTCTTACAAAGTGGCATAATTCAAAAAGAAAAGAACCAAAGAACCTTTTTTGAATGTTGGAAATAGGCTTATATAGGTTATATAGTTGCTAAATTTTTGCTTTAAATTTCTACCATGATTACTAACAGATTAATGTCATGTGTAGGTGTGGTAGATGTTTGATTCCAATGTAGCTACTATTTATGGTAAGTTTTGATACCCTAAGACACCAAAACCATGCTAGTTTTCAAAAATAGTAAATGGACTTTTCATTCACACTGGCTTCTCCCACCCACATCGACCTTTTGGTAGCAATGGTGGAGTTGTGGAAGTAATGCTGAAATTTGATGAAACATGAAACTTCAACCACTCCAACATTGACCTTGATTTGGAAACGCTAAAGGTTATTGGAAACTATGTTGGCCATTGTTGGAAATATGAAAATCAAACCTCCCCAACACTAGGGATAGGTGGTTCTAGTGTATTTGAGTCTATACCCCCACAAAAACCCATGAAAATGCCAATTTTGGTAGTCTAAAAGGCATTCTTAACCTTTCCAAGACAAAAAAAATAGACACGATATGACTTTTTCCACTTGGGGATTAAGGCTATGACAACTTAGAAGGCATTTTTTTAGCTCCCAAACTTAACATATGTGAAATTGCACCTCATGGATTTCATTCGTCAAATTTTACAATAAAATTTTAGCCTTGGGTTTCATGGGGTGAAATTTACAATGCTAAAATGATTACAACATGCATTTTCTTGGTCATGTTTCAATTTATGGTAGGTAATTCTATATGATCTAAAGATTTTTTTTATGATCATATGTAAATGTGCTAGCATCAATAGAATACAAAGATGTCCTTGACTAGCTCAACACCAAGCTACGTCATCTCTAATACATCAAGAGATACACATTCCTATTCATAATCATGAGATAGTCATCTCAACAGACAAATAGATTCCAAGTATTTCCTGCATAGATCAAGAAGCTTATCCTTATCAACTTAGTGAAAAACTAGCTAATATTAAAATTGAACCTATGGATAAGCCTACAATCCCTTTTCCTCCTCTAAAATCAATTATCACTACAAATTTGATAGACTTAAAGTAATGACTCTATTTCTAATATTAAGTTTGTTAATCTATGCTTTGGAGAACTTGACATATCCTCACCTGAAAAGGAGTCATATTATTCTTCCCATTCAACTACTTGAAAATTCATTGCAAACATAATAACAATAGACACTTAAGTTTCCAAATGCGTTCTTCTTGTTTATCACTTTCTAACTAGTAGACATCTACTAGTACCTATTAGAAAACACTTTATGCTCTCCTTTTGTTGGTTGTTATCATCAAACATTGATGATTATAAAACAAATTAATGTCAATGCTCTCCATCATTTTCTATGAGCTTTATGATGTATGATGGTTTTAGACAAAGGACTATACTACATCGTAATGATTTGAGGTTGTACATCATTGACACTTGTTTGTTTCTTTCTAAGTGGTGGATGTCTATTAATACTTATCAAGTATCATATTCAATCTTAATGTTAAACTTTTATTTTAACTCTTTCTTAATCACTTATTATTTGCAATAAATGTTAGATTAATAGATGATTATTGATGTCATCACATGATATCAAGTTTATAACTATCAAAAATAATAAAAATGGTTAACTTAGAATGATGTGAAAAATAAGGTTTATTTTCATAAATAGTCTTTATAACTAACTCACATCATAATATTCAATGTAACACTTTGTTTCTTTGGAACATCAAACATAATATTTTACAAAGAATCTCTTCTATGTCAAACACAAATAACATAGAGAACTAACATCAAGGAAGCCACTTCTTTGCTGGTCTTTGATATTGATATTAAAGGACCACCTCCTCAAATGCTATAAGTAGACATCAGACTTCCCAAGCATTGGCAGAGTGGAGGTCTAAAGTCTACTTCCAAAGAAACATCAACTGACTTTTCTCCACCTCTCACAAATAATGTTGCCATAACCTTAACATGTGATTCTTACCAAAGATATGCATCTCTTATCTATATTCATTTGCAAGAGATTACTGTTGTGGTAAGGATCATTGTAATATAAGATCTAACACAACATAACATGAAATTAAGCTAGAGAATCTCATGGCTATCAAATGGTCTAGAAAAGCTAATTTTTAACTAATTTTCCTCAAATTAAAAAAGAACTTGTAAATCATTGGAAAAATCTAATAATTTGAGTTAAACATTTTTGCCAAATATTAGTAGGTATTAAGCAAATAGAGAAATGTGCACACATGAAATATCTATGAGAAAATAAAAGAAAAAACATGTAGAAAGTATGTATAACCTAAAATAAAATAAAATAGGGTGCTAAACAACATAGAAAAAATCATGCATGTGGCAGGCAATAAAATTGTTTGGAAAATAGTATGATAAACAAAGTAGATTTATTTTGTTAATGTACAAATTCTAAGAGGGAAAATGCTATAAAAAAATCTAAAGTAGATCTAGATAACACTATAAATACAAATGACTGAAATGGTTATATCTAAATTACAAGAAATATTAGAGAATGAGAACCTACTAAAGAAATTCAATGATGTGCACCAAGGATTAGGGTCATCTAACAAGGAGCTATGTTATCCCATTCTTTCTCTGATACATGTCCCCAATATAAATTTGATGAGTATAATTACATATTTAGCATCTAACCGAGTAGAAGGATAGATTAGATTGGTGTATTAACCTAATTCTAAGTAATTTTCCATGTAATAGAAGAATAGCATGAAGAGTATATAAGGTGTCACCAGAAAAAAGGGAAAGAGAAATCAAAGAATATGATATATCTAAAGGAATGGTAATTATTCTATAGAAAGGTGAAGACTTTGTAAAGAATATCCAAATTATCAAGTGTAAAGAATGCTAATTATGTTGAATAGCATAGAAAGAGAGCTTAAGAGTCAAGCCAAAGTACTATCTAAAAGCACAAATTGAAAGTTTCAAAAGCCAACCAATATTATCAATCCTTTTCTATTTAGGAATATCCTCCTATTTATAGGCTAAAAATGCCTCATAGAGGATTAAGAATACTACATTATGACCCACAAAATCTTTTGAAATATTTTAGAAAGTTTTGAATAAGAGAATTAACATGTAGATAATTGTCATGATACCAAACATCAAAAGTGAGATTGATGCTAAACATTGAAAAGCTAATATGTTGCAAAAGAAAAATTTAATGCTAAATGTAAAAGTTGAAAATAGAATTAATATTGGAGATGATGTTGAACATTGACACTAAAAGCTACAAATGATGAATAAAAAATGATGCTACTAATGATGCAAGACATCACTTCTGGTAAGCTTATGATAGAAATCTAAAAAGTATGTTTCAGATTATGTAGGACATTAAATATATATTGCTAAAGGTGACTCTAAGCTAAGAAGTCATAGAATGTACCTAGAATTATGACTTATACAAAAAAGGCAAAGTTGGTACAACATAGCCTCTTCTTGATCGATATTACTGAAAAGCTAAAGGAAATTTCATAAAAAAAAAAGACATTAGTCGATAGGTACCTACACGATAACTAAATAAAGCAAGATAATAGAGTAAAAAATAAAATACATTATCGATACACCTACAGTGAAGTGCTACATCATAGAAGTAAGGTGTGATTAGATCCTAGAAAGCACGTATGAAAATATAGAAATTTATTTCCTAATCCACTCAATTTTTTCAATCCTAACCTGATTGAAGTATAGTAGAAACATTCATTTGGCCTCACCAATGTAGAGAATGAAAAGAAAATGAGATAGAAAAAGAAAGAGATATAGCAAAAAGCTAAAAGAGAAAGTAATAAAAGTTTAAAAATGCATGTTAGGAACATCATCAATATACTAATGTTGAACTCTTTCTTACCTCACTCATATTTAGATTTCACACTCCTTATATCATTCTACCCTCAACATTCTCTTACTAGATGAGGAAAGAGAAACTTGTTTAGTCTTACTAATGTTAAATATAAAGATGAATGAATATAGATGAGGAGAGGGGATGACAGGAAGAAGAGAGAAATATATTACAGGAGAGTAAAAATAATAGAATGTAAAAATAAAAAGTAAAATAATAAGGAAAAATAAGGACATCACCTATATACATGTCATGAGCACATTCCTATGTCATAGAAGTAGAGCATGGAGAAATCCTACACACTATATTTGAAAAAATGATGTCATATATATATTTTTGAAGTAACCCCTTCCTATCCCACTTAATAATACACTTAACCATACCCTCACATGAAGCAATGAGATATTCAGTTACTCTAAATATCACTGGTTCTACCGAGTACATAGAATTGAATGTAATAGATAACATAGAAAAATATGAATAAAATAAATAGTTAAATCATAGAATATGAGATATAGAGGGGCTATTGGAAACAATATATAGCAGAAAAACATAGATTAAAGTAACCTATTATCCCAACATAGTATGTATTTTGTAGCAGTACAGAAGTTAGTAAAAAGTAAACTTCCACTAGGAAAACACTTGTTCATCTCTAAAAAGTAAATAAGGTCTATGTTGTAGTTTAGTTACATGTAGTAGTGCTTGAAAAAGCTTCTATTAACATGATCTAGAAATTGATGTCTTTCTAGATCAAACAAAATGTAGGCATCATTTTGTAGAGACTAAACCACTAGAAAAGGATCCTACCAATTGGAAGAAAACATTGTATCTCTAAAATTTAAAAAATCAGAAAGAACAAAATCACCCTCATGAATTTCTTTTAATTGGACATGTCTAGAGTGGTAATGCTAAATATCTTTTTGATATTCATGTAGGTGTTAAAGAGTAGCTTATTGATGTTCTTCAAGAAGATCCAACTCAATACATCACATGTTGTTATCCTAATCTAAGCACTAATCATGAATAGTAACATAAAGAGATGGCATAAAAAGATAACCTAGTATGATTACCTCAAAATCATAGGTTAAAAATTATGAATTATGAATAGTAGCTATACAAAAATTGGTATGATAGACCAACAAGGCATGAGATACATGTATGTGCCAAATGTGTTGGATTTTTTATGAGCAATGAGGTACCCCTACGCCCAACCATATGAATCACAAGCATTCATGCATGATCTAGTCAAATTCCATTAATGGAACTAGTTATTGCATCTAGATTGCTATGCCTTGATCATAGTTCATTATCTTTCCACTTGGACTGGTGGTAGCTTTATCACATATGGTTTAGTCTAGAGTGAGGCATATGATTTTTATTATTTTATATTTTATAGTTCTATGATTAACAATAGGTTGAAACTCAATTTATAATTAATTAAACTAATGTAATTGCTAATTAATAATCAACTACCCTAACACAAGTATCCAATTCCACTTCCCATGCACATCCTGAACACATATAATGCTGTTGGGTTCCCAAATGTTAAGCATTGCTAGGATTACCAAGAGTCATATGCATGCTCAAAGTGATCGTACTTATGTGCTTAATTAATTAACATGCATGAAAATGTAAATATTAACTAAGTACATGAAAAGTAAATTTCATGGAAAGTAAATCTAATCTAAGTCAAAGTGTTGCAATGAATAAGAATCAATCTCAATCTTATTGTCACTCATGGAATATGTCCAAGTACATTGCCAGTCGAATAAGACTTTGTACAACTGACTTAGATCCACTCTATGAGCACTCACTGACTATTCTCTAAGATTACATAATAAAACTATAAGAATTCAGCTACTCATTTAACAAAACTATGAAAAATTAATGCAAAACTGATTAGAAATTATGAGCCGGAGCACTATATTTATAGGTTGGCGTATATTCCATGACATCAGATTTTTGACATCACATCTTGGCTCCAACATTGCATATCCAATGTCAAAGCAAATGAAAAACATGATTCATCATACCCCCACAATTAAATGAAAACTCATCCTCAAGTGAAGAAGAAGAGAAACAAGTTTTTTATAAAATATTGAAAAGGAATGGGATTATTAACTGACATACAAATTGACTCAAGTGGAATAGACAGACTCTAAGTGCCCAAGTGTATGGAGTTGTAATCTTTACAAAATTAGGCATTCATGATAAGAGAAGTGAACACCCTATGATGAGTGGTGAGGTACCCCTACACTCAACCATATGATTACGAGCGTTACATGCATGATTCGGTCAAACTTCGCAAATGGACTAGTTATCGCATCTAGACAATTAGCCTTAGGTCGCAGTTTGTTGTCTTCCCATCTGGACTAGTGTTAACTTTGTCACATATGGTTTAATCTAGAATGAGGTGTATGATGTGTTCTATGCTAATGCTACTCTTGAAGGCAATGGAAGATAATATTAACTAAGATAAGCTAAGAGAGAAGGGTGAGAGAGAATCTAAGATAGCCTAAGTGCGATGAGCATCCATTCCTTGACCATCCGTACACATCTTGGACTTCGTGCATGACTACCACTAGGATTACCAAGCGCAAATCCTAGGTACACTACTGGGTTACCAAGTAGTCACACTTAAATGCTTGTAATCAAGTTGTACTCATTCCGCGTTTAACAGGAGTTTAGGGTAAGAAGGTATTAACTAAGAAAGCATTAAATAACAATTAAATAAATAATTAAGCTAAGTGAATGCTGTAATGATGAAGTAATCTCAATCTTTAATTCTGGTCATGTGTGTGTCCAAGTATGTCACACTCAAATAAGGATGTCATACAATTACAATCATCACACTGTAGGCATACACTGGGAGGAAAAAGGGTTGAGAGGAAAAATGAAACTAAAATAAAAACTAACCCTAAAACTACTGATCAAGAACTGTCTATCAGAACTGTCTACCTCTTATTTATAGATGAGAAGACAGGCTGCAATATCATGTATGCAATATCACATATGCGATATCACGGTTAACTAAATGGTAACTCATCATACCCACACGACTGAATGAAAAATCGTCCTCAAGTTACAGTGAGAATAAGCTCCATTGATTACACAATGGATAGATACAGAATTATTGGATGGTAAAAATGGGTTTATGCTGCAGTGTGGAGTCAAAAAAAATTGAGACACAACACAAAGAATATGCTACAGCTACAAAATTGGTGGAACTCATGTAGTTCCTAGTGGCAGTTGCTCCTCCATAGGTGCTTTCCCCTTGTCTTGTGTTCCAGGTCTTGGGGCTTGATGGTGTTGAAGTATGGCCTAGAGTTTCTCCTCTTCAGTTTGGAGATCTTGTGCTGTCCATGCTAATGTTCTGATGTTTGATGGAGTCGGCAATTCCCATGAGCAGGGTAGTTGCAGAAACATTTGATTTTCCTTGACATACTAGGCCACAAATACCCATCATTCCTCCTCGTAGGCTCTGGCTTTGTCTCTATACTCTTGAAAATCCACAAGCTGTCAAGCCAAATCTGTTGCGATACCTTTTTGTCCTTGATAGCTTACCTTCACCACCTCAAGTTCAAAATTTGCAGTCTCCAGTTTCTGCAATATCTTCTTGCGTTCTGAAAATTCTATTTCATATTTGATGTAGGTGGTAGCTACCTATTGCTCGAGCTATGTTCTCAGGCACCCTACTATTAACATGGCAAGGTTGGCATACCACAAGTTTGTCAACTCCATGTATTCTATCAAATCCTGAATCTGCAGGTCCTGATTCTTAACTTCTGCCTAGTGGACTAAGGCATATGTGTCCAATATGGCCCGCCAGTCAGTGTGTTGAGCACTAATAGCATTGATGTGGGCCTTGGCCATATGGATCTCCTTCTCAAGGATCCATTTGTACATCCCCACCTAGTCATGAAAGTGCGCCTTTAGCTTTTCATGCTATTTAGCCTCATTTTTCCATGCGCTTATTTTGATAGCTATATTTTGATGGATTGCACGTACCTCCTCCATTAAGAGGGTTTGATTCTCCCTAGCAAAATGGCTCATGTCTTGTTTGACCTAGATGAATTGTTCTCGCAACTGATGGAAATGCTCTTCAAGAACATTCTTTTGCTTCTCCACAGAGGTCAACCGAAGGTTGTCGACAACAAGCTACTTTTTTTCTTCCTATAAGGCTTTGAGTGCTTGATATGCACATGAGTTTGCACCTATGTTGCAGAGGCATCCCAAACAGCCTTCTCTTTTTCTTTTGTCACCTTCTTATTCTCCGTTAAGGGTTTGGTTAGTTGCTCAATTTTGAAATTGTCCAGCTAGTCTGCAGGAACAAATTGTGAAGGGTCTCGCTGCACTGCTTGTAGGGCCACAAGCTTTTCTTGTAATTTCTACACCTATGCTTTAGCATGCTCGGCCCTCACTTCTATTAAGATTAGCTTCCCCTTAGTGGAAATGAGGTCTGATTGAATTGTTGTAACATCTTGAGGGATGTCAAATAGAGATGTCATTATTTTTCCTGTTTGTAGCAATCAATCAAGCGCATCCTCATGTTCCGCAGGAGTCATTGAGGTTCTGGTCAAATTTTGAGCATCCTGTGCTCCCATGAGATCTATCGGTGGTACAATAGGTACATTGAACGATTCTTTAATGTGGTTTACAACCACTTCTGCTACTCCCGCTACATCCTGGTGTTGCATGAAAACCACTGTGGCCCCTTCACTAGTTTCTAATTGCACTTGGAAAGATGCAGTGTTTCCCAAGATCTGTTGTGACCAAATACTTTTCCCTCCTCCTGTATGGATGGACACTTCATCCCTTGCATGAGCCAAAGAAACCGTGGGCTTTATGACATCGTCAATGATGCGAAAGAGATTTGCATCATCACAACTTCCCCAGCTGACCGTCTCAACGATGGCTCTGAGATGGCTCATCAATGGTCTATAATCTTGCGGTAGCTGTGGTTGATCCTAGCCCATGCTAGGCCCTCTTTCCTATTGTTGGCTAGGTCCTGTACTTGGAAATTGGCTGGGTCCTGCAAGTTGAGTTGCAGTTGGTTCAGCCATTTTTTCTTCTTCTTGTTTTGGTCCCAACGTCTCACCAATGATTTTCCTTATGGCTGGTGGCTTTAAAAATTCAGCATATGAAGCATTTTTGGCTTTTAAGAGGATATCATTAGTGTATCCCCTAATACCAGCACATCGGCATAGCTTCCTGATAAGGTAAGGGAAGGGCAATGCCATCTTCCCTATCTTCTGTTCCTCAAACCACCTTAGGATCTCCGTAAGGTATAGATGAGGCAAGTTAGTATTAACCTTCCCCATCAGCACTGCACAACCTCTTGCCACATATGTTGAAATCCTTTTTAGGCCCTTCGTGCGGAAGAGGTGATACGTTCCAATTTTAAAATAGATCCTCTCTTCCGTCAACTCTCCAAATGTCTTATCCCTGCCATATGCCCTTTCCAACCAAACTCGTCGCACATCAGGGTCTGAATGGGTAGACAATTGAGCAACCTTGGGCCATGTATTTGAAAGGTTTAATACTTCCAAAATGGCCTATGCAGAGAAATCTATTATCACATCACAAATATTAATGGTGGTGCCTTGTTCTCTGTTGTGCCAAAATTGATACATCTCCCCTAGGTAACAAGCACTACTTTCAGAGAGGGTAGGCCATAAGGGAGATCCTTTGAGGTGATCCCTAATAGCCTCTAGAGTGAACTCTACAAAATATTCAAAATTTAATTCCACAATCACCGCAGTGACTGTGGACCTTTTGTGGATATCCTGAACACAATCCTGGGGCAACGTGAGATGTTGTCCTTATTCAGGCGCTGCAGTAGCTCCTCCTTTTGTCTGGCTAGAGTATACAATAGGAGGGTCCTCTTGATAAATGCTAAATGATTATTCCTACTGCTTTACATGTTGCCCAGTAGGGACTTGTTATTCACCTCTCCTAGGTCATTTACTTCCACCTTGAGTGGGACCTTCCTATTGTCCACGTTTTGAGGCCATCTACAATCACACAGGGCCAAGCGTTAGTATGATTTTTTCTAAATTTAAGTTATACCTTATTGCTTGCCTTAATTAATTAATTTTTTTATCTCCATGTGATGTTTCCCGAAAGATTATAATAGTGGGTCCTTTTTAGTTAGGTGGTTTCCAATTTTAGTTTCCTGATGTATCTAAGGGGATGAAACTATTTTCGGCATAATTATTCTAAATGTTATAGCTAATTACCCCTGATAATGTCCTTTGGGTGATGATAAATTCCAAAAAATTTAGGTGCTATTCGGCAGGTGTCCCTCCCCCATGACTAAGCTGAACACTCCATGTTCAAGCAGGCTCAGACAAAATTAAAATTGAAGTACCAACGAGCGAGTTATGGATATGAAAGCAAAGGTCACATAATCGCAAGTCGTAGAGAAAAATTCAAAAAATTCCCCTGCATGAATTGTGAAAAATGATGTTAAGTGTTGCAGGGGGATCACCTATATATAGGTTATAGGGACGTGATATCGTAGCCTAACGATGTTTAGGCCCGAGAGAAAATATGAAATTTTTAGGGCTTTTTAGAAATTAATAATGAAAATTAAGGACATGTGGTAGGTGTTTAAGGATTATAAGGTAATTTAACTTGTGTCGAAGGCACGAATAATGATATGTGTGTGGAATTGATCAATAAGGCCTCAGGTGGTAAGTGAGAGAAAAAGGCAATGCAATGGTTCATAGGAACGTTGAAATTCAGAGCGATAGTAATAAGGGAAAGAAAATCATTGGAAATATGCTAAGGGTAATAAATGGTGTGTGGAAGATGGGTTATGAGTGCAAATTACAAAAATCATGCAAGTGGGTCCTCCCCAAAGTAGGTTCCAACCTTTAATGCCCTTGCGTAACCATACTTAAAAGTGTCCGTGGGCACTCGAAGGGTTAAATGTAATTCACACTGGTTCCACAAAACACACACATGTAAATATCACCAGAATGAGGTAAGAATTCTATGTTACACATGACATGAGCTACAATTACACGAACAGTGAGATGAGATGAACTATAGAAGGGATTGTAGATATTGGGACATGAGGTAATTGACCCAGGCCATAATGAATCCTACGTGTAAAGCATGATTAATGTGTCATTAACCCATCGTTCCAAGATCAGGACCAAGTCCATTCCTCTAATCAGTGACACCACATTGTTTCATCCCATGATGAGTGACTATGAGAGTACCAAAACAACCAGGCGTACAATCACTTGGCATTTTTTTCAAGGGATGAGTGATTTTTGTTTTTTGGCACTTCCTTTGTGTTTTTTTCTCTTTCTTCTTCTTTTTTTTCGATTGCTGAATCCATAGAAGCCACCAACCTTCAGGCATGGGTGCATGTCTTTCTAGTGGGACCCCTTAGAACAACATTGGATTTTTGAGTGCCCTTTTGATTACTCTTACTCTCATTTTTTTAGATCTATAAGGATCCTAGTACAACCATGTTGCATGATAACTCCCACAGACATCACCAAAGAAAATCCTCAAGTCCCCTTGATGTCACACCCTAATCATTCCCTCTTGGTCCATCCTTCTTCATTCTGAGTACAATGAACACAAAATTAATTTTAAGTTTTAAAAAATGTCAAGAATATCATTGTACCCTTGATCAGAACCTCTTATTTGTAGAATGGATGAGTGGGTGTAATGGGCTCACTATCCAAATAATTGATCATTCAAGACTTGATAACATAGAACACACCTCAATCAACGAGCCACATGAGTGTTTTATTTGTAGACAAGATTACTTATAAAAATTTAAAAAGACAAAAAGACAAAGAGATAAAACAAGAAATTAAAAAATGAAAAACTAGAAAACAAAAAGTTGTAAAATTGAAGAAAATGAACAAGTGGTTATTAATCTTGCTTGTTACTAGAATGGGGGATATCCCCCATAACTAAACAGTTGAGCATGGCAAGGATTAACAAATGAAAGTTGAAGATCCTTGCATGTTGAAAATATTGGAACTTGATCATACTTACCTCTTTGGGGTTCACACACTTGATTGTAGTAAGCGTAGTGGGGCAATTTATAAGATGTGGTTCCCTAGTAAAGAGTTGACCTACTGTGATATTTGTGACCATACGATGGTATGCAAGGATCGGGGTGTTACCCTCCATGGCTATGTTCATTGCGTTGTATGGCTGTTGGAGTGTTAATTGGTGGCCCTAATGAAGTAACATGAGGTGTTGGGTTCGAAGATAAGGGTGCACCACAATGTTGAACTTGTGCCAAGTTGGAGGGTGCAGTGGCCTTGGAATTGTGTTGTTCCTTCTTAGGGTCAGGTCTAAAGAAGGGGCACCTTTGATGTTGCTGAGGTCTCTCACTGCTATTGGCAATAGTAGCACAAGTAACGTTCGGGGGTTGTTTCTATGGTGCAGATACCTTAGGAACAATTGGTGGCGATACAGAAGGAGGGAAAGGATGAGAATGTTGAAAATTAGGAGAAGTGTAAGGTGCACAAGGTGGTGGTTGTGTTGAGGACATGGGCTGATAGTATTGAGGAGAATGATAATGCGGCAAGATAGACTATGTTGGCCCAATTGGAGAAATAGGGTATTGGACTAGATAAGCATTTGGATTCGGATGATATGAAGGGTGTCTCTAGTTTAGGGATGGCTTCCCCCATGACTGGGATTATTTCCACTATGATCGAACACAGTATCTCTGTACAAATTCTGTATGTAACATGCTTCCCCAATGCTCATATAAATGTAACAAGATCGGGCATTATCCCTTGGGGTGATCGTATAGGAAAATGTTGCATTCATACATGTGATTGGCATTTGAGCTCTTATTTTCATTATTCCTTCTTTCCAATTATTTAATGATACTTTGTCCTACTTCTCGAGTTTTCAAAACTCTATCTCTAATGATATCGATATATTCTCCACACTTTTTATGCGTCCATTCCAACATCTTATTAATCTTTGCCTTGATTTCATCTAATGATTGTTGTACTAGCAAAGATGATTCTTCCATCTTGAGATTAGTTGATTTCTTCTTTTTGTGATTATGGACCTTTGTTAAATTGAGATTTTGGTCCTGTTTATGTTTTTCAACACTCTCCCATCTAACCATTTCTCCTTCTTCTTTTGCTACCTGCTTAATAAGCTCTTGGACTTAATGGGTTTGTAGTTCGTATAGTTGACCTTGGGCATACATCCCTAGAGTTTCTCTTGTTTCATCACAAAGCCCATCAATGATATGGTATATTAGCCTTTCCTTGGAGAACTTATGGCCTAGACAGTTGTTTAACAATGCATAATATCTTTCTAAGGCCATGTCCAAGGGTTCATGTTGTGCTTGTTTCCACTCTTGGATTTGTTTCCTCAAGGCTAACACTCTTGCGTAGGTTTGATATCTTTCATTAAATAGTTCTACCATTGTTGGCCAATGTCATATTGAACTTGGTTTTAACGATCTATACCATACTTTTTCTTGGACAACGAGTGTCATAGGGAAGAGCTTGAGTTTTTGCCAACCGTTATCAATGTTGTTCCATGCACATGCATCATAGAAGGCTTGTAAATGTTGATGTGGATCTAAGTCATAGCCTCCTGAAAAATTGGCAAAGTTGTTTAAATTGAGCTTGGGTAGGCAGCTCTCTTTACGATGCCTATGGGAGATTCGAACAGCCTCTTGTATGTGCGTTAGGCTTGTAGTGGCTAGTAGGGGTTCATCGTCATCTTGTAAGTTATGCTTCTATGCGTTGGGAAGATGTTGCCTTTGTTTATGTCTATAAGAAACCCCCACCTTGGGTTGCGTGCTCCCATCTTCATTGTCATATAGTTCATTGGTTCTCCAATGAACTTCCTCACTAGGTTGTGCAATCTTCATTGTCATTATCGTAATCTTGTAGGAGAGGCATGGTTGTGCAATTGTGTGTGAATTTATATGTGACTTTTTATAACTACTATTTTTTTTCTAAAAGATATATCATTAATTGCTATACATCGACCGTATATGATATAACTAATCTAGATAACTAGCATCATCCCCAGCAACGGTGCCAATGATGAGTGATGAGGTACCCCTACACTCAACCATACGAATACAAGCGTTACATGCGCGATTCGGTCAAACTCTGTAGACGGACTAGTTGTGGCATCTAGACAGTTAGCCTTATGTCATAGTTTGTTGTCTTCCCATCTGGACTAGTGTTAACTTTGTCACATATGGTTTAGTCTAGAATGAGGTGTATGATGTGTTCTATGCTAATGCTACTCTTGAAGGCAATGGAAGATAATATTAACTAAGCTAAGCTAAGAGAGAAGGGTGATAGAGAATCTAAGCTAGCCTTAGTGCAATGAGCATCTGTTCCTTGACCATCCATACACATCTTGGACTTCATGCATGACTACCACTAGGATTACCAAGCGTAGATCCTAGGTACACTACTAGGTTACCAAGTAGTCACACTTAAATGCTCGTAATCAAGTCGTACTCATTATGCATTTAACAAGAGTTTAGGGCAAGAAGGTATTAACTAAGAAAGAATTAAATAATAATTAAATAAATAATTAAGCTAATTGAATGCTGCAATGATGAAGTAATCTCAATCTTTATTTCCATTCATGTGTGTGTCCAAGTACGTCACACTCAAATAAGGATGCACTACAATTACAATCACCACACTGCGGGTATACACTGGGAGGAAAAAGGGTTGAGAGGAAAAATGAAACTAAAATCAAAACTAACTCTAAAACTACTGATCAAAAACTTTCTATCAGAACTATCTACCTCTTATTTATAGATGAGGAGACAGGCTGTGATATCATGGTTGACTAAATGGCAACTCATCACCCTAGATAAAATTGACATCCAATGCCTCTTGGCAATTGAAGAGCAAGAGAGAAGATCCCATGATCATGAATGGTCCTCATCGTGTGGTACTACCACATCATTCTTGCTGAAGATAATCCCACTTCTAGTCCATGCTTCCCATTACAATCACAACAAAATTGTGAATTAGTATTCCATAAGTAACATAGAGCTAGTAAATACCTTGTCCTGTTGATGGTTAAACTTGTCTAGGTTATGATTGTGGTGGATTGATTCCTTTAGGAGTGTTAGCAGGAAGGCTGAAAAATAGGGTAAAATAGATAAGCAGTTCATTAAATTTGAAAAAGTTCTATACAAGAAAATATTTGAAGAGGCTGTAAGAATTCACAACAATGAATAGGAAAGTTCATCAAAAATAGGTTGTTAAGATGTTCACAATTGGATGTCATTGATGAGGTAAACAAAATAATTTGATTGTAAGAGAGTCTAAGGGTAAATAACTTAACTAATCCAACCAAAGGAAATACAAGTTGATCCTCCCCAAAGTAGGCATAGGCCTTTTATGCCCTTGCATAACTTCAAACTAAAGAGTCCATGGGCTTCATGGATAGATTAATAATTATGAAAGGTTAAGTACAAAAACCCCAGAAGAAACTACCTAAGAATTCTGACACATTAAACCAGGGCATCAAATAAGAACATGAAACTGACAGTGAGGTGAGACATGGAAAGCATAGATGGATGAGAGAGAGAGGAATGGAGTTCCTGATAAAGATCACATGAAGTCCCTTGTGAATTTTATGGTTAAAGACTTGATAGGATCCATCATTACTCTAGACCAAAACCAACCATGTTCAGTGACTTCACATTGTCATTCTAAGACTAGTCCATTTCCTTGGGATACAAGAGTGCTCTCACAAAACAACCACCATTACTTATTTGATGAGTGGCAAGGTACCCCTACACTCAACCATACGAATACAAGCATTACGCACGATTTGGTCAAACTCCGCAGATGGGCTAGTTGTGGTGTCTAGATAGTTACACATTGATCCTAGTTCACTGTCTTCCCACTTGGACTAGTATTTGCTTTGTCATGTATGGTTTAGTCCAGAGTGAGGTGTATGCTGTGGTCCTAAACTAATGCTACTCTAGAGGCAATGGAAAATAAATTTGATTAAGCTAATGAGTAATACGGGAAGAGAATCTTAGCTAGCCTAAGTGTGATGAGCATCCATCCTTAATCATCTATACACATCTTGGACCTTGTGTACTAATTCTGGGATTACTAAGTGCATGTTACTTAAGCACTTCTAAATACGCTACTGGAATACCAAGTAGTCACACTTAAATGCTCATGATTAAGTCATACTCATTCTAAATTTAATAACAGGGATAGTAAAGGAAGGTAAAGAAATATTAATTAAGAAAGCAATAAATAATAATAACAATTAAGTAATTAAAACTAAGTGAATACTTCAATGATGAAGTAATCTCAATCTTTATTGCCAATCATGTGGGTATCCAAGTACATCACACTCGAATAAAGGTTCCATACAATTATAATCATCACATTGTAGGCATGCACTGGGGAAAGAGTTGAGATAAACTAAAAAATGAACAAAAAGACTCTACTTCTATACTTACTAACTCTCCCCTTCCTGTGCACCCAAATGTGTATTTATCAGCTTAAATAGGAATCATGATATCATGTATCCAATATCGTTATCCAGGCTGCAATATCACATACTTGATATCCATGGATGCCTTTTCTTTATCCTTTCCAATAGTGAATCAAAGAAGCTACCAACCTTTAGGCATGGGTGCATGTCTTTCCAGTGGGACCCCCATAATAGCATTGAGTTTCTATTGAGTTCCTTTATTACTCTTACTCCCATTTTTTGTTAGATCTACAAGGATCTTAGTACAACCAGGCTACATGATAGCACCTATAGATGTCACCAAAAATAATCCACAAGTCTCCTTGATGTCACACCCTGGCCATTCCTTCTTAGTCCATCATTCTTTGCTCTCGGCATAATGAGCACAAAATTACTTTTAAGTTTTCATGTTGACAAGAATATCATCTTACCCAGAGTAGAACCTCTTATTAATAGAATGGAAGGGTGGAGGTTGTGGGCTCACTATCCAAATTATTAGTCACTTGTGACTCGATAACATAGAAAAATCCCTCAACTGACTGGTTACATGAGTGTTTTATTCACAGATGAGATTACACACAAAAAGATAAAATAATAAATTAGAAATGAAAAACTGGAAAAAAAAATTGTAAAATCAAAGAAAAAGGAAAACATTTATTAATTCTACTTGTTAGAATGGGGGATGTCCCCCATGATTGAACCTTTGATCATGATGAGAACTAATAAATGGAAAGTGTGGATCCATGTTGGAAATGTTGGGGATCAATCATATCCAAACCACCAGGTATCTTTTGAGGTGGTGGTAGGAATATATCCAAATTGAGGTTCACACACTTGATTGTAGTAGGCATATTGGGAAAGATTATAAGATGTGGTCAGGTAATAAGGAGCTAACCCACTATCTCACCCATGACCGTAAGATGGTATGCAAGAATCAATATGTCTCCCTACATGGTTATATTTATTGGGTTGCATGCTAGTTAGAGTATTGATTAGTGGCCCTGAGAAGGTAATAGGAGGCATTGTGTTTGAGGAGGTAGATGCATCACAGTGCTAGACTTGTGCTGGGTTGGAGGATGCAGTGGTTTCAGAAGCGTGTTTTCTCTTTTTTTGGCCGTGCCTAAAGAAAGGATACTTTCAACATTGTGGAGGGCCTCCACTACTGTTGATCATAGTAACACAAGTAATGTTCATGGGTCGTTGTTGTGGTGAAAAACCTGCTGGTGCTATTAGTGGTGACGTAGAAGGAGGTGAAGGGTGAGGATATTGAGGATGAGAAGAAGTGCAAGGAATATGAGGTGGTGATCTTGTAGAAAAGGACATGGGTTGATAGTACTTAGGAGAATGATAATAACATGGTGGGATAGAGGATGTTGACCTAGTTGGGGAAATAGGATGTTGAACCTAATAAGCACTTGGGTTTGGATGATATGAAGGGTGTAACCAATTTGAGGGTGGCCTCCCCCACGACTGGGATTTTTGCCACTGTGATTGAACATGGTATTTTTGTATGAACTTTGGATGTAACATTCCTTCCCAATGATCATGTAAATGTGACAATATTGGGCATTGACCTTTGGGATGATTGTATAGGCAAATGCTACATTAATACATATGATTAGTAGTTGAGTTCTTATCCTTATCCCCTTCAACCCTTCTTTCTAATTTTCTAGTGTTGTTCTATCCTATTTCTTCATTCGTCATGGTTCTACCTCTAATAGTGTTGGCATATTCTTCGCATTTTTCATGTACCCATTCTATCATATTATTGATTTTTGCCTTAATTTCATCTAGTGATCGTAATATTGACAAAGATGATTCCACCTCCTTGAGGTGAGTTGATTTCTCCTCTTCATGATCATGGACCTTTGCTAATTTGAGATTTTGGTCCTATTGAAAGCTTTTAACATTCTCCCATTTAGCCATTTCTCCTTCTTCTTTTGTTACTTTCTTAATAAGCTCCTGGAATTGGTGGGTTTGTAGCTCATATAGTTAACCTTAGGCATACATCCCTAAGGTCTCCCTTGTTTTATTACAGAGCCCATCCATGATGTGGTACATTTGCTTTTCCTCAGAGAATTCATGGCCTGGGCATTTGTTTAACAAAGAGTAATATCTTTCTAAGGCCATGTCCAAGGGTTCATGTTGCTCTTGTNCCCTGGGCATTTGTTTAACAAAGAGTAATATCTTTCTAAGGCCATGTCCAAGGGTTCATGTTGCTCTTGTTTCCACTCTTGGATTTGTCTCCTCAAGGCTAACACTCTTGTATAAGTTTGATATCTTTTATTGAAGAGTTCTACCATTGTTAGCCAACATTGAATTGATTTTGGTCTTAAGGACCTATACCATACTTTTTCTTGGCCAACGAGTATCAAAGGAAAGAGCTTAAGTTTTTGCCATCCATTATCAATATTGTTCCATACACAAGCATTATGGAAGGCTTGTAAATGATGTTGTGGATCTAAATCCTAGCCTCCTGAAAACTTAGGAAAGTTGTTTAAATCAAGCCTGGGTAGACGGCTTTCCTTACAATGCCTGCAGGATATTTGAACAGTCTCTTGTATATGCATTAGGCTCTTAGTGGCCAGCAGGGGTTTATCATCACTAGGTACATTATGAATTTGTGAGTTGGAATGATGTTGTATTTATTTATGTACATAGGAGACCCCTGCATCAAATTGAGTACTCCAAACTTCATCTTCATCATCATATAATTTGTTGGTTCTCCAATGAATTACCTTACTAGTTGTTGCATTATCATAGTCTTGTGAGAGAGACATTGTTGCAAATTATGTCTAACTTACTTAAAATCAAGTTCTTTTCTAAGATATATATCGTGAATACTTTGTTTCAGTGATCTTGTATGATATAACTAATCTAATTAACTAGCACTATCCTTGGCAATAGTGCCAATGATGAGTGGTGAGGTACCCTTGCACTCAACCATACGAATACGAGTGTTCATGCATGATCTGGTCGAACTCTACAGATGGACTAGTTGTGGTGTCTAGATAGTTACACGTTGATTGCAGTTCGCTATCTTCCCACCCAAACTAGTATTTACCTTGTCATGTATGGTTTAGTCTAGAGTGAGGTGTATGATGTGGTCCTAAACTAATGCTACTCCTAGAGGTAATGGAAAATAACTTTGATTAAGCTAATGAGTAATATGGAAAGAGAATCTTAGCTAGATTAAGTGTGATTAGCATCCTTCCTTAATCATCCATACACATCTTGGACCTCATGTACTACTTCTAGGATTACCAAGCACATGTTACTTAAGAACTCCTAAATATGCTACTGGGATACCAAGTAGTCACACTTAAATGCATGTGATTAAGTCATACTCATTCCATGTTTAATAACAGGGATAGTGAAGGAAGGTAAATAAATATTAATTAAGAAAGTAATAAATAACAATAAAAATTAAGCAATTAAAACTAAGTGAATGCTGCAATGATAAAGTAATCTTGATCTTTATTGCTGGTCATGTGCATGTCCAAGTACATCATACTCAAATAAAGGTTCTCTACAATTACAATCATCACATTGTGGGCATGCACTAGGGAAAGAGTTGAGATGAACTAAAAAATGAACAAAAAGACTCTACTTCTATACTTACTGACTCTCCCCTTCCTACACGTCCAAATGTGTATTTATAGGCTTACATAGGAATCATGATATCCTGTATCTGATATCATTATCTAGGCTGCAATATCATGTACCCGATATCGAGGGTCTGATGTCAAGGATCTGATATCAGCACCTGGATATCAGGGGTCTGATGTCAAGGGTCTGATATCAACACTTGGTTATCTAATTTCAAGGGTATGATATCAGCACCTAACAAACCATGATTCATCATTATTAGAGAAGAAAAGAGAAGTAGATATTGAGGAATGGCCTTAGTTAGAAGGGACCTTCAAGCATGGGTAACATGTCTTTCTAGTTCCATAACCAATGCTTATAGCTCGTTTATTATGTCTAAGGGGTGTGCATTGAATTTCCATCTTTTTTTTTAAATGGGAACCACACCATGCAAAGACACATATGTTTATTTTTTCTAAGGGGTGTGCTTTGAATTCCCATCATTTTTTTTAATGAGAACCACACCATGCAAAGACTTATTCAACTTCCTTTTATTGGTTGACATAGAATGGTAAGAAATCCATGAAAACACACATGCATCCACATAAACATAAAATCAAAAAGAATACTAAATATCCTTGAAGTCACACCCTATTCAAACCTTTGAATCCTTTCCAATTTTAGAAACTACCAAAGTTACAAATTTGTTAACGTATTATTGATGAAAAAGGGACTACACATTTCTAGAATAAGGAAAACCATAGAGTTTGGGGATGGGTGGATGTTGTGGACTCACCACCTATTACATGAAAAAGAAACCATGTCCTAATCATCCATGATGAAATTCAAAGCCAAAATCCAAGCATCAACAATCAAATAACAAAATAGTACATACTACCATCAAGCAACACATTACCATTGTACCTGACACTTATTAACAAAAAGTTAAAAAATCATACCAAAATAAAATAAAATAAAATATAAAAGAAAGTGTAAAATTTTTAAGGAATAGCAAATGTACTAATGATGGTGTAAAACAAAAATTAGAAAAGATTAATAACATGAAAACAAGAATATGTAAAATAAAGAATGTGTAAAACAAGAAGATGTAAAACAAAAAGGTGAAAAATACTCAAGAATCCTGAAGCTTAGAATAGGGGGTAACCCCCATGACTAAACATTTGGCCATGACAAGGATTAATAAGTGGATAAATAGGATTCATGCATGTATGAAACATTGGTGATCATTCATGCCCTAACCATTGGGTGTTTATTAGTGGTGTGGTGGCTAGGTAGAAAAATCATTGGTCATACACTTGATTGTTACATGTATGGTAGGTTAGGGTATGAAATGTGTTAATGTTATAGATGTTTGACCCACGATTGCAACCTTGAACATGATATGGTATGCATGGATTTATCTGTCTCCCCACACTGTTAGATTCATTGGTTGTATTTGGAATTGGGGTATTGATGGATGGTGGCCCGTGTGTAGGCTCAAAGAATGGTGATGGTGAAAAGGGAGGTGTTGCACCAGATTGACATTTTGTTGACTCAGATGATGTGGTGGGTCCATGCATGGTTTTCTTTGACATACATTTTTTCTCCAGAAGGGACGTTTCCTACATTGCGGTTGAGAACCACTAGTGTCAGCATGTCTATGCACATTTGTAGCACAAGTGGCATTTGTTTGTTGATATTGTGGTGCAAAACCTTCTTGTGTCATTGGTGGTGGCCTGTAATGCAATGGAGTAGAAGGATATTGAGGGTAGGATGGATGGCAAGAGGCACAAGGTGGTGATCCTTCAGGGGATGTCATGGGTTGTTATTACTCGGGAGAGTAGTAGTGGCAATTTGAAGTAGAGGATGTAGAACTAGTTGGAGAAATAGGGTGTTGAACATAATGTCTATGCAGTTTTGTCTGGTAGGAAGGATAGGGCTGATTTGGTGGTGGTCTCCCCCATGATTATGGTTGTTGCCACTATGGTTGATGACCATGTTGAGGCTAGTAATAAGTCCCCCTAGGATGGTATGATCAGTGGTGGAACTGTCTATGATTACCTTGTGGGAGAGGAATTCTCCCAGGCATGTGCTTTTGCACAAACTTCGAATTTAAGACACTTTCCCAATACTCATGTAGATGCAACAAGACTAGGCAATGGCCCTTCGGATGGTCATATATGTAGATGTCGCATCCAATATCTTCATCTATGATTAAGTCTGTAGCCTCACTTTCTTTAGCTATTTTTCCTATTTNTTTGTATCAGCAAGGTTTGTTGTAGAATCACCTGATTGAGCGTGGTTTGTTCTTCTTACCATAGATCTGGACCTCCTTCTATGGAAGAGGTGGATCCCATTGATATTTCTCAACATTCTCCCATTTTCATATCTCTCCTTATTCTTTTTCCACACACTCAATTAACTCTTAGATCTGATGGGCTTGGAGCTCGTATAATTACCTTGGGACATACATCCCAACAGTCTCCCTTGTTTCATTACAATGTCCATTTATGATGTGGTAAAGCTACCTTTCCTTGGAGAAACCATGACCTAGGGATCTATTTATTAAGCAATAATATCTATCTAAGGCCATGTCCAAGGGTTCATGTTGTTCTTGCTTCCATTCTTGGATCTGTCTCCTTAGGTTGGACACTATTGTATAGGTTTAGTATTTCTTGTTGAATAGTTCTAGCATTGTGGACCATTGTCGAATTGAATTCGATCTTAATGATCTATACCACACTTCAACTCTATCAATTAGTATCCTAGAAAAGAGCTTAAGCTTTTTCCATCCACTTTCAATGTTGTAGAAAGCACAGGCATCATGGAAGGCTTGTAAATCATGTTGTGGATCTAAATCATAACCTCCTACAAATTTAGGAATATTATTCTTGTCAAGCTTATGTAGGAGACTCTTCTTACAATGCTTGTGAGATATCGTAATGGCCTCTGTGATATGCATTAGGCTCTTAGTGGCCAACAAGGTTTCATTATCATTAAATAGGTTGTGTGAAAAATTTCTATCTCTATTCGTTTGATCGTGATAATGTTGTCTGTGTTCATGGTGACATCTTTGACTTTTCCCATGGTTTTAATTTTTCTTTTTGTTTCACCCCTCTATTGGAGCTTGATCTTCATACCTACATTCATCTTCATCAGAACTAGATGTTGAAGGCAAAGAGAAAGATGAGGATCTAGAAGAATTGCCATGGCTCCTATGGTATTCTTCAAGGTCCTTTGATTTATTGTTTCTGGGTTTTGAGGAGGTCTTAGGTCTTGAGGCCTCCCCTAGTTCAAGACTCACAGCATCTCCTCCAAGATTTTTTATCTTAGGTAAATGTAATCTTTGAGTGTTGTCAAGGTGGTCATGATCATAAGAAACCCATGCATAAAGTTGATCACTACAATTTTCTTCATTATATATCTTGTTATTTCTCCAATGAATGCATTCGCTATATAGTGCATCATTACTTCCATGTGAGAGAGACATTGTTATTGGTTTATGATGTGTATGAGTTAATATTTTTCAAAAATATATATCATTAATGCCTTTACAGTGATCCTATATAATATAACTAATCTATATGACTAGCACCATCCCTGGCAATAGTGCCAATGATGAGTAGCGAGGTACCCCTACGCCCAACCATACGAATCATAAGTGTTCATGCATGATTAAGTTCAATTCCATGGATGGGACTAGTTGTGGCATCTAGATTGCTATGCCTTAATCATAGTTTGTTGTCTTTCCACTTGAACTAGTCATAGCTTTGTCACGTATGGTTTAGTCTAGAGTGACATATGATTTTTATTATTTTATATTTTATTATTCTACAATTAACAATAGGTTGAAACTCAATTTATAATCAATTCAACTAATTTAATTGCTAATTAATAATCAACTACCATAACATAAGTATCTGATCTCACTTCCCATGCATGTTAATTAATTAAGCACATAAGCATGATCTCTAGCTACTTGCATAGGATGTGCATGGGAAGTAGGATCAGATACTTATGTTATCCCATGCAAGTAGCTAGAGATCGTAAACCTAAGTATCTACTACAAACTCCTAAGTGAACCTAATTAAGGATAATCTTAGACTCTTTAGGACTAAGACAACATAGAAGAACACCCATAGAAGAAACTCAACATAGGATATCAAGGTTAAGTTCTTGAAGGTTAATGCATATGTAAATATCACCATTTCTTTTATGAGCTAAAATCATGTTAGAGATCCAATCAGAATAGTCAATAGCAAAGACAAACCTAGCATTATAAAGTTTAGTTTTCTCTTTATTAATAGTTAGAGCTATAGTAAGATAAATTTTTATTGTCTTTTACTTAATAGGATTAGAACCTTCCTCCAAGATAATATTATGTTCAACTAGCTTTGGATCTAGATGGTACATGTCACTATATCCCTAACAAAAAAGTAATTGAATGCTCTTATAAGATTGTCAAGATGAACTTCTAAAGGTCTTGGGAAAGGAAAGCACTAAGTAGAAAAGTCTTTTGATTAATTGATAATTGATTAAAATAGGCTCTCAATCAAGAAAAGAGATGTCTCACTAAGGTAAAAGTTCATGCTCTGTAATGTCTAAAAAATGATATAAGAGAAGCTAAATTTGATATCAAAACAAGGAAAGAGAGATCTAGATTCCTATGTACTTGGCTTGCAAGATGACTCAAGATCAAATATTGAAGTAGAGAATCTCAAGAGACAGCCATGTCCACCTAGACCAAAATCAAGAGGTCATATTTGCCATCTAAAAGAAAAGACATCAAAAGTCTTAGAGTGCATGTCATTTCTAAGTTATGAAAGCAATAGAAGAAGGAAAGTTAGGCACCACAACTTTTACTTGCATCAAAAGAATTTAAGAATTAATGCATGAGAAAAGTGAAAGTGACAACAAAGTATACAACAAGATAGTATCATGGCAAGTAGCAACAACAATAGGCAAGGGACTATGTAAGGATCTAGTAGCAATAGGGAATTACCTCAACACTACATACTATTCCTAGAGCTCAAATGTAAGCTATCCAAATCCTATATAGGAAGTTTTATATAGTTCTAGTATCCCTATGATTTTTCCACAATGACTATTCTTGAATTTTTAAAATTTTTGAAAGAAATTACTAGCTAGATGCGATGCTATGCTTCTATTTAATGTCTTTTAGTAGTTTAAAGAAATTTTTAATCTTATATTTAAAGCTTTTGATTCAATTTTATTGTAGAAATTGAAAGCCCCATCATGTAACTTGAGTTTCTAAGGGTTTTGATAATTTTTAGATATGTTGCTAAAAATCGTATGTATGCATTAATTCTTATCTTATTTGAATAATACATATAGAATACATTGATTATTTAGGACTTTTTATTAGATTTACTTGATTAGATCAAGTGAAATCATGCACTTTAACATCACTACTACAAGGCATTGAGTAGCAATGCTAAGGAAAGATATTTTATAATCTTGCATTATTTTAATATAAATCTCTTAAATGCATTAGATAGCATTAGTGAAAATATAGTAAAATCAATGTTTTCATGAAAAAATCTATAATAATTCTTTGAAATTTTAGAAAAATGTAATTTTGGCGCTTTTTTCTTATGAATAACATGACACGAGATTTTAACATATCAACATTTTCACCAAATTTCTAATTATAAGAAAAGGGATAAAATGGCATCATGCATCAATGTGCATTTTAACATACAACGTTAATGTTTACAAGCGAGGTTATGGTGTATCGATGTTTTGCCAAATGCTTATGTAAGAAAAACATAAATTAATGTCCCATGTCAAAGTGTATTAATGTAGAGCATCAAAGTTGTAGATGTCTTTGCCAAATCCCTTATGTTGATCTCACATCCTACATCAAGTTGAGTTGTGACGTGAAACATCAAAGTTTGATCATTAATTTTATATATAAATACACTAAAAAAGGTTTTAAATGTATGTGTTTTTGCTAAACACTAAGTGTTTAAAGTACGATGACATCTTTCATTAGTTGTATTTTTAAGATAGAACATCAAAGTTTAGGCTAAGATTCTACATATCACATAGGAAACTTAGAAAAGTTTTAATGCAAGACTAACATGGCAAGAAGATGTTTCAATGTTAAGCTAAAATTTTAATATGAAACTATATTTTCAACACTAAATCGATTTGTTCTCTATTTGAGGGATGCCATAGTACTTAGGAAATGAGCATCTTAGAAAATAAATGTGGGAAATCTAGTCCAAGCATTAGCAAATCACTCTTTGATGATAAGATGCTTATGCCACCAAAGTTGTAAGCATAGAAGGGAGCTGTGAAATTTCTAAATTTTTACATAAACTATTTTCATATGATGATCTAGACTAGCTAAATAAAGAAATAGTTCTACAAGCACTAGTGGTAATCCTACCAAGATTCTATGTCATGCTCATAGAGATAATCTTTGAGATATGATTAAATATTAAAGAGCTATCCAAGGAGGTCATGGTTTATAGAAAATACTTAAATAAGTTATGGGAAGGAAGAGAGTATCGATAGGTTAATGCTAATAGAACATTGTTATTGAAAACTCATTGATGAGTGGCGAGGTACCCCTACACTCAACCATACGAATACGAGCGTGTACGCGCGATCTGATTGAACTCTGCAGACTAAATGCCTTAACACCACAAGAAACACTTGGGGTTAATCGTTCGTTGTCTTCCCAAGCTTGCTTGTAAGTGTCACGGTGTATGGTTAAGAAAGTCTAAGGTATGTGATTTTTTTGGTATTTTTCGGTTTATCTTCTAAGCTATGAGAGGAAAGGATTGAGAAACTAAGCTAACTCTAACTAATGTCCTAAGTCTAAGTTAACTAGCGTCAGCATCCATTCCCACTTACTGGACATACCCTGAACTATGCAACTATGGCTTACCAAATGCTAATCGTTACTGGGATCACCACACGTAACGCAAGTGCTCGAAGTGGTCGTACTGAGGCACCTATTTAGCTTAAGTGTGATAAGCAGCCGATTCCTTAGCTAGCCGTACACACCCGTGGGTGCTCGTAACTAAGTCGTACTTATCACACGTTCTAGCCTAGCAATGAGTAGCCGATTCCTTGACTAGCCGTACACATTGGACTACCACTGGGATTACCAAG
>MNCI01007639.1:868414-907529 GCA_015680685.1 Gnetum montanum
ACGTTCTAGCATAGCAATGAGTAGCCAATTCCTTGACTAGCCATACACATTGGACTACCACTGGGATTACCAAGCGCAGAATCCTGGAATACGCTACTGGGTTACCAAGTAGCCAATGCTTGTAATCAAGTCGTACTCATGCGTTGCGACAAGCAGCCGATTCCTTGACTAGCCGTACACGTCCGTAGATGCACGTAATCAAGTCGTACTTGTGCACACTAGGAAAGCAGTAAATAAACAACAATAAATGAAACCACGTGCGGCGAGGTTTATCCAATCAAGTTCGTCTTTATTGCCATACACAACTTGGGTTCAGGTTGCAAGTTGCTCGAATAAAGAGTTGTTCACTCTAGGACTCCTCCTGTGGGCACATGGGAAAAATTCTAACTCTAGAGTGATCAATCTACCAGAGCTTCGCTACTTCTAGCCAGGATTGGGAAATGAAGGGAGTGCCACCTCTTATTTATAGATATGGCGGCAGACCGCGATATCGTGGCACATGCAGGTCGCGTCTCATTACTTATCTTCTTTATAATCCTTGTTAGCCTTGTTATGAATTGACATGAATTTCTAGTTATTGTGTTGAATGGCTACTTCTTCAATGCACTTGGCATCTAGGAAAGAAACACTTAGAAAGTAAGGCTTAGGATAAGCCATTTTTTCCTAAATATAGTCAATCATAACAACTTCAAATATGTCTTGTATGTGATATTCCTCCAAATTATAGGGTATTTTTGTTGATGTCACTATCCATCAAGAAATTAATTATCAATGGGATCATTTGAAACTTGTTTGATAGCTACAAAACACATCATGCTTGTTCTTTGATTCACATTGAACTTGAAGCATTCAATGAAAGCTACCAATAGTTTCTCCAGAGAGGTGATAGATCAATATGCTAGACACCTATACCATTCCAAAGCTCTTTCAAAAAAATATTTTCAAAAATATCTTAGCACAAGATGTTGGTAAGGGGGTCATAAGCATACCTTCATTTTGGAATGTGACCATAGGATTCATGGGGTTCCTAGTTTCACCATTGTACTTAGTAAAAATAGGTAGTGAAACTTCCTTAGATAATACTAGCAAAGGAATCATAGCACTTATGGGAACACTTAAGACCTAGTCTAAGGAAATATGAGAAATTCCTTGCATGCTTAGTGCTTTTCCATTTTTTCTTTATGTTTTTGAAGATGGAGAGTCATATCATTAAGTAGTACCAACAATTGTGGATCCATTCCAAGAGATTTGATGATAGGTGGAAGTATAGTAGTGGATGAGGACATTAAAAGATAATGCACATAGAGGACATGAGTCTAAAGTTTGTACGAGCATAGATACCCAATGAGATTGAATTGGATTGGTATACTAGAAAAGAGAGTATGCTAGCAGCTTAAGGAATGCTAAATGATTGTAGAGCAAGAGTAAAGAGTGAAAACGACTAGAAGGAAGGTATGGTAGGTTGTGGTTGAGAAATAAAATAGGTACTTCCAAAAGGTAGAATAGAGGATTGAAAACTAGAGTGAGAATTATTGACATTCTTGGGTGAAAATAACTAATATGATGAAACAAAGCTAGAGGGAAGGTTGAAAGGTTTAATAGTGAGTGGAAAAGATCCAAATGCAATATTCTAAGTGAGTGTGACATTGATATTATGAATGTGATGAGAGAGAGGATTGGCTATGCCAAGCTTACATGCTAGTTGCTCTTCATCTTTATCTATTACGTAGATGTCAGTTTAGGAGACCATGCTTTTCCTCCTTTCTTTAATAGTGATGTGTGGGCCAAGAGGTTAATCCAAGATGTTTTTCATCCTAGCTTCCTTAATCTTTAGATGAATACGTTCCTATATGTTCTCTTACTTCATGATTAATTTTGCTATCTCCTTACCTTACTCAGCATCTAGTTCAATTGGATAATATACATTATGAAGAAAGGATGGAAAATCATTAATGTGCTCATATGTTTGCATGAGCTTAAACATGTTAAGTATTAAAAGATAGATATGATTTGGAATAGCCTATTTTGTAGACTTTCAAACTTAGTTCTCTTGAAAGTCTTTGATTTCTCCTTAGATCCATAAACTTCTAGATCTTGGAGAAACTTGAAGTAGATGATGATGTATAGATGAAAGTGATGGTGACTTCACAAGGTTGTTACTAGTGCATTAGTTTATCCCTGCAAACAAGTTTATACTTAAAATAGAATATGATAATTTCTATTTAATAAGAATGTTGAAGTCACATATCTCTATTTTGACTAAACATGTCAACAAGATTTAACAGTAAGGAAAATCTAGTAAGGCCATTAGAGTCAAGAAAAATAATGTGATGTTAGTATTTTGATATGGCACATTAGCAATACTTAGCAAAATAGTAAAAGTAGGAAAATGTAAGAATGTAAATAGAGAGTAAATCAAAGAAACAACATTTAGTTTTGCGGAGGTCATATTTCTAGCACTAAAAAGATGTTATCGTAAGGATCTTCGTAATCTAAGATTTAATACAACCTAATACAAAACTAAGCTAGGTAATCTTGTGACTGCTAAACAATTTATGAAAACTAATTTTTTCTCAAATCAAAAAGGAACGTATAGATCATTGGAAAAATCTGATAATGTTAGTCAAACATTTTTACCAAATGTTAGTAGGTATCAAACAAATAGATAAACACACATGTATGGAATAACTAAAAGAAAATAAAAGGAAAAATATATAAAAAACACATATAACCTAGAATAAAATAAAATAGGATGCTAAACAATGTAAAAAAAATGTGCATATGACTAGCAATAAAAGCATTTAAAAAATAGTATGCAAAACAAAGCATATATCTTTTGTTAATGCAGAAATTTGAAGAGGGAAAACATAGAAAATAGATCTAAAGTAGATCTAGATAAAACCATAAATAGAAATAACCAAAATAGATAGATCTAGATTAACATAGAAATCAGTGAATGGAAACCTACTAAAGATGTTCCAGGAAGTGTACCAAGAAACAAAGGCATCTAAAGAGGGGGTATGTTATCCCATTCTTTCTCTAATACATGTTCCTACTACATATCCAATGAGAACAATTGCATATTTAGTAGTTGAATAAGAAAATAAATGAATCCTATTAATGTGTTGACTTGATTCTAAGAAATTCTACAGGTATTAGGAGAATAGTGCAAAGGGGATATAATGCATTAGCAGGAAAACTAGAAAGAGAAATCAAAGGATCTAATATCTCTAGAGAGATGACAATTATTCTACAAAGAGGAAAAGTTTTTAAAAAGGATTTTCAAATTATTAATTGCAAGGAGTACTAACTACACTAAATAGTAGAGAAAGAGAGATAAAACATTAAGCCAAAGTGCTAGTTAAAAGCATGAACTAAAAGTTTCAAAAGCCAATTAACATTGCCAACCCTTTTCTATTTAGGGGTATCCTCCTATTTATACCCTAGAAATGGTTCATAGAGCATTAAAAATGATAAATTAGGGCCCACAAAATCTTCTAGAATGTTCTATATGGTTTTGGATAGGGTAATTAATGTGTAGATAATTACCTTAGAAACAAATGTTAGCTGTTAAAAGTGAGGTTAACATTCAATGTCAAAGAGATGATATGCTACAAAAGTAAAATTTGACACCAAAGGTCAAAAGTAAAATTGATGTTTTATGTCAAAATTTGAAGAAAATTTTAAAGTTGGAGCAAATTTTAGATGTTGAAACTGAAAGTTACAAATGATGAATCCAAAACGATGTTGCTAATGATCGAGATGTTACTTTTGGAAAGCTAAGGATAGAAATTCAAAAACTACATTGCAGATTACACAAGATGTTGAATCTAGACTTATAAAGATGGATTTGAGCTAAGATGCCATAGAATGTACCCAAAATTATAACTTACGTAGAAAAATCCAAAGTGGGTACAACACTTAACATGTCTCAAATCACATAATGATTTCAAAAATGGTAAAACAACTCAAAAGCAATTTATTTGTAGCCTAAGACATGAAGGCCTTATTTACATGATTCACTTATAACTCTAAAATGAAGTTCAAGCATGAAAGTAGCCCTCTAGATCCTTTTTAGAAAGTCATTTTGTGGCCTTTTTGCTTAACATCTTTTGAATGTAAGCCTAGCATAAAATTTAAAATTTTCAACATGAATCTAGTCCAACATGTTGTTTATTCATAGTGTATTCTAAAAAATACACTGGAAAATATGCTACAAAAGTTAATGCTAGAAAAGACAAGATTTTCCATCATACCTGACAACTTAGCTAACTACTTCAGCATAGAATCAACATGCTTCAAGTCTATAAAATTCATAATTGATAATTTACTTAGGAATTTTTGGCATTTTAAAATCTTTGAAAAAATTTGAAAACCTTAGGCATACTTCAGAAATTTTCATCAGGGAACAACATAAACCAATCCATCCTACAAAAAAACTTTCATAGATTAAGGGCATTCAAGAAGCAAGACGTTAAGGCAAGTCATCAAGTTTCATGTATGAAATAGTTCTTTTCTAAGTTTTAAGAATAGATCCATCATGGAGTTAGCCCACAACCAATGAACTTCTATGACTAGAGTAGCCCTAAATCTTCCCCTGTAGCCAAGCATTTGGCATTGCTTGGATCCTCCATGCCCAAATCTATACTCTTTAAACTTTTGTGTATGTTTTAATATAAGTTTATAGTGTTTTTTAGCTATCTTTATTCTATTCAAATATTTTCTAGATCTAATAAGCTTATTAAAATTATGTGTTTTCATCATTTTTATCCATTTTACATATGTTACCAGTATATAAGTCTGTAGATGATTGATCTTTATTACGAGACTATATAAGATATTCTAAATCTACTTCCTAAGCCTATGTAGATTCAACATTAAAATTATGATATTACCTAAGATCTTAAATCATCCAGTACCTAAATTTTTTTTATCTTTATAGATTTCTAGCTCTAGAAGGAGTCCCTTCACCATTTTCTTACATTACCACTATGTTTTGTACTATTTAGTATAAATCTCTTGTACTACAGTTTTTTCTATTTTGACTTCCCTATTTACATTATCTTTGTCAATACTCTTCCATTCCTAGTTTATGCTACATAGCATAAACTCTCAATTACAATCTCATCCTACATCAATAAAAATCCTTGCTTTACATTGTCATTATTTCTGCTGAAAATTTGCTTTCCTCCTAACTCTAGATTCTAAAAACTTGCATTGGATAATATATGCCACCTAAATCAAACTATAGCTTTCACACCCTGGTAATCATGTTTTCATAATTATGCTATGACAAATATGTTGTTGCTCTTTCCTATTTACTTTGCATGTCATTATCTATTAATATTGTAACCTTTTATCATTAATAAGTGTATAACTTATTCTTCCTTTGTTTTGCCATATAACATATTCAACATGACCAATGAATAAAACCCCACTTACTTCTATGACCATAAAGATCCTTCCATCATAGAACATCATCATTCCCTTAGGTGTTTTGGCTAAGATCGTATCTTTTCAAGTATAACCAAGGTTCCTTACAACTTCATTTACATCAAAATACAAGTTGGTTTACATATCTTGTGTAAGAAGCTTGATTCTAAGCATTAATATGAGGTAATTCAAATGGATGAAAAAAGGTATATCCCTTCCTCATATGATGACATCAAACTCATAAATTTCTATGTCAATATGCTAGCTCAAATTATCGATGTAGATGAAGAAGTCATTGCCTATGAGAATATACTTTAGAACCAAAGTCAAATTGATTGGATTGCTTTAGGTAGTGTCTTTAAAGCCAATCCCATAAATGGAAGAACTCCTGTAAGACACAGTCTTAAATGCATTCATAGTTAACTTGTTCCAAGTTTCCCTAGTCATCTCTCAAATTCCTTATGTCCCACTAGTTAAACAAATTATTTAATAAATTCCACATGTTAACACCATTTTTACTCTCATGTCTTCTATCCCCTACGTGATAACTATGTCCCAACCTTGTCTAATGTACCATTTTCAATCTTCTTTTTCCATAAATCCACCTATTACAACCATAAGTATTGTTCATTTACAATTGTGCACTCATCCTTAAATCTTATTCTTATTTTTCAACAACCCCTTTAATGCATCCATGTAACCAATGCCATCTATACCTTGATTGACTTCCCAAATATCTCTTGCCTAATCTCATCTAGCTCCTATTCAACCAATTAGGATACCTAAAGGCCTAGATAAAGCCTTTCAAATGATATAGTATCCCTCCATAGAACTATGAAAGCTAAAGGCAAGTACATTTAAAGCTATCAAAATAATGGATTTTTACTAGGATGACTCCATCATTTCTAATGTATCATAAATAACCTTACCAGCTGGGATTTTCATCCACAATTTCATTAAGTACAATGGTGAAGGTGATCCCAATTCTCATCTAATCACATTTCACTCTAAGTATCTCTTATTACAATCTTGGCCTCATATCATATTACAAGTATTTCATATGTTCCTTATAGGTAAGTCTTGGATTAGTATCATTCATTGCATAGGACTTCCATCAAATCCCTATATGACTTGATCATCTAGTTTGTCAGTCACCTCAAGTTTAACTTAAAGTTGGATACCACACTAGACCAACTCATAAGGGTAAGACAAGATTCCTTGGAGCTAGTCCAAAAGTTCATTCAAAGATGGAATTCAAAGCTAAATGAAATTCTTGAACTCATCTCTAAAACTCATTTGTTGTTCATATTTAAGAAAGTTGGTAATGATTTCATCAAGTCCAAGCGTTACTCCTTAAACCTACACTGACTTAGTCAAGCCTTTCAATAGATCAAAAATATTGAAGAAGCAGCTAAGAATAGAAATAATCTAGCTTAAATAACCTATAAGATCCAACATGATAATAAAGATAAGGATAATGCTAAGAAATAATCAATGCATATAACCATAGTTGCTATGGCTAAAGATTCTAAATAAGAAGGTCAACCACAATTATCATATCCAAAGCTTTCTATTTCCACTCAACCATCAACTTCTTGTACTTCAAGCCAAACATGACCTAACTTTTAACAACAATGTTGGTCCAGGTTCATCAAAATACCAATGAAACCTTCTAAACTTCTAGAATAATTTCTTAAAAATAATCACATTCAATATAAGAAAATGTCTAAAAATGCTAGGAAAACACATGACCATCTTTGCAAAATAGTTCAAGACCCTACTATGACCATGAAAGGTGATCCACCATTATCTAAATGCTTTCATCTAAATAGGTTTTACTAATATCATCAACTACTAGATCATGAGAGTAATTTCTACCTAGCCTTAAAGGATGATTTGGAAAAAATGATTGATAATGGAGAACTTGTATTAGACAAATCTAATCCTATTAGAGATCAAAACTAGCATATAAAAGTATTCAAAGATCCACTCAATGCTTGCAATGATCCATATATGATGGTGAAATTTACTAAAATGTGTGATTCTAACACACCTAAAAACCCATTTATGATCTGAGTACCTCATGCCAACAACTTTGAATTGCAAGTAACATCATCGACACCTAGGAAATCTTTTGTCATTAGAGTATCACCTTTGGCTCCTAAATAATCTTTCATCATAATGATCCCATCAATGATTTCCACACCTTCTCCGCTCGCCCCCTCCCTCTCCCCCCCCCATAAAAAATAGTGATAATTTCTTTAATTACCAAACAACCTTCGACTACCTTAACATCCCTAAATAACACTATTATAGCTGGAAAAGGTCCTCTTATTATAAATAACATGTCTACTTTATCCCAAATGGCTAAAAAATGTCCCTCATCATAAGATCATAAGAAGCAAAATGAGACTAAGTATTCAACAAAAATTAAGGATAATTTTTAGACAAAGGTAAAATAAAAGTAGATATATTTTTCTAATCCCACATCTATATCAACTATACTAATGAACACATTTCCCGATCCTTTAAAATGAAGTCAACCAAAAGAGGCTCCTAAAATAGAAAACAACAAATAGCCTAATTAGGCAATGCTAAAATATGAACTAAAGATGATGAACAAGCTAGATGAGGTAAAAGCTAGTAAGAATGGTATGGATTAATCCAATGAGAAAGACTTCCTCATAGCTTTGGAATAGGAAAATAGTCCCTAAAATAAAAGAATGTCTCAATAATCTTATATGACCTAGTCATAACTTCTTAAACATATCATAATACCTTGATCAATATTTTTTCTTCAATAATTATATTTGAAGACATCCTTGCAAAAGAGAAAGTCATTCATTCTATCATCACACCAACCCCTAATAATAAAGCCATAGAGAAAATAAAACTTATCTTTCATGATAGTGAGATCAAGGTTTATCCTCAAAATGGAGTATTACATACTCTTCATTTCATAATCATACATGTTGGACAATACAAAGTGCATATGGTACATGTTGATAATGCAACCACAATTAATGTTATTCCATTTACTATTATTGAACATTTGGGTTTAGTAGATGACATATAAGAGACATCTACTTCTATCATCCTTCAATGAATTACTAGTGATGGTAGAAGATTCAATATCATTAGATTTCATGGTTGGGAAGGAATTCCTTACTTCTAATACCTTTTTAGTGATTGATCAAACATCAAGTTTCAATTTGATCCTAGGAAGATCATGGCTAGCCAAACTAGACATAATTTTATCACCTATTGACTTCCTTATGAAGGTGATGAAGTTATTAATCATGATGATCATGCAACTCATCTTTTACTTAATAACATTGATCTTGAATAAGAGTTAATAGTAGAGTACATAGAAAAACTAGAAGTAAATGATAATAACTTAAAGACCAATGGTAAGTCCAATATAGTGATTGAAGCTAATAATGTCTAGAAAGCATATCATTCTTCTCTTGATAATTCTTGGGATCAAATCTTTTTCCTTAACAAACAAAGAAAATGGGAACTATAAAATCATGTGCAATGAGTTTTATAATTTTTCTAAAATTTAAAAATAACCTTGTAGTTAAATATTTTTTATTTTCATCACATGCTCTTCTTAATATTTCTAACCATGCTTGTAACATTTTTTTTCTAGGTTCAATTGTTTGCTTTCACTGACTTTATATTTCAAATATTTACGCTTTTGCTTACTTTATATTTCAAATGTTTATGTATGTTATCATCTAAAAAAAATATTAAAAAAAATAAAACAAAAGAAAAAATTTAAAACATAAACTAAAATAAAGTTTTCATTGATTATAACATATAGCAACATACATAATTAAGCTTACAAAACTAAACCAGATATGACCTATCTAAAGAAAAATGAACAAGTGCTAAACACTATAAGCTATATTATAGGAGCCTATGGATCATCCCCACCATGACTGCTACTACCATCATTGTAACCTCCACTATTACCACCACCATCACTTTTGTTTCAATGGACCTACAAAATAAAACATGTAACCATTAGTTCTGATAAATAATAGAATCTTAAAGAATGAAAGCTATATATCCTACCTCAGATGGAGAAATAGAAACTACATCTTTAGGTCTAAACTAGGAAAGACCTTCTTCTAGGAAATGCATGATTTCCTCTTTAGACATGTTCACTTAGTTAATATTTTCCAAGTTTACCCCTTCACGAATCATTTCTAGTTCTACATTTATCCATTTTGGGACCTTACCTGCTAAGGCTTCTATGAAATTTTGGCATGATACCATTGTGATTTGAGTTTCTAGAGACCTTGTAACTCCCACAAATTGACTAAATAGTTAGAAATCATAACTAGCCCCTATTCCTTGGACAAACATCTCTATTATACATCTTTCAACGGCTTCAGCTTTTCAATCTTTCTTGTACTTTTATTTTTCAGCCTTGTATAACTTTTTATGGATCTTCTGAGTCTTCTCCTAGTTCCTAATAAACACAAAATAGTCACTCTATTCCACAAATTTATCAGCCATTGATTCCACCTTAAGATCCTTATCAAGGCTTCCTTATGTCAAGGAGACTCTCCCTTGTATTATCAACTAGTATCAAACCTAGGTAATCTTCTTAGTTTGCAAGGCTCTCCTATGAGCAACTTGTGCTGCCACAAATTCTTTGTGGCTCATCATGCTTCGATTCTCTTTTTAAAAAACCTAGATTTGAGACTCTAGATAAATGATATATTTCCATAAAGCCTAATTTATTTGACTACTTTCCCAAAAAGATTCCATACATGAAGAAGTTAGATTCACCACTCTTTCATATAGTGCACATGATACAATTGCTTGTTCTAGTGATCTAGGAGGATGCTCATTGAACTTTAAAATATAAATGCATTGCTAATTCTTGCCAACCTCATGTACCACTTGCTATAATCTATCACTAAGACCCTCCATCATTCTTTCATAAATTCCATCTTATCAAGAATTTTTGCACAAGGCTTTCTTTGTAGTAAAGTAGGGATGGAATCCCTTAGGTCTTATCTTCTATTTAACCATGACACATATTGTTAAATTAGTTGTTCTAAAGATCTACTATCAAGTTAAACACATAACATAAATACCTAGGTGGGTAGGTGAAAGATCCACCGGTAAGAGATCTATTGATGGTGTAGGATTCTCTTCATCAATATCAAATAGGTCTCTTCCAAGAGTCTCTTTATTTCCTATCTAGACTTTTCCTTCTCCTCCTTTGGCCTTTGTTTTACCTCTATAGTTTGCTTGACCTCAGCCTCTCATCGTAATAGATTCAAAAATTTCCTACTAAGAAGAAGAAGCTTGAAACATAGAAAACACTAATGATTAACTTTGTTAATGTACCTTCTAGCTCCTGGTAAAGCTTAGTCACCTTGATCTTTAAGGGGTGAATCCCTTCAAGATCATTAAAAGGAGGAATTTCTTACTTCACTCTTGGTAATTTGACCTTTCCACTTCAAGCCTCCTTTTCTTCCTCACACTTTCTCTTGATAATATACTTGCAATGTAAAAGACTACTATAGTATAAAAATGAAAAACTGGTAAAGCCAACATGCACATTTTAGTGAACATTTGACATGCAAATAAAAATACACTAGGACTGAACATAAAATCCTGAAATAAAATTGATACTATAAGACAACGATTACTTCAATCAATAAATGAAGAGTACAGTTTTTACAAATACTTTATATGAAAACTATTCTATGTTAGGGCCACATGCTAGCATGAAACAAAAATAACAAAAGAAAGAAAGATAATGTAGAAAGAAAATGAAAAAAGAAAATAATAAAAAATTGATAATAAAAATCTATATGACAATGCAACCTTATGAGCATTGATCCTAGGATCTAGTAACACCTCCTGGACCATCGTCTTTGTAGCACATGCCTCTTCCATCACTTTGTTGGATCCTACCTTTTCATTTTCCACCTTGCTGGGACCTCTCTTTCTTTGCCTTCACTATCATGCTCTTGTTGCTAAGAATGCAAAAGTAAAAGTTCTTGACCTTCTTCTTTCCTTTTAATCCCTACTCTTCTACTTTTATGTTGCATAAACAATTTTTAATGCTACTTTTATGTTGAATAGCATAAACATACTTCACATAGCATAAAATATTTTTCATGCTAATTTTATGTCACATAGTTTAAAATATTTTAATACTATAAAATATTTCTATGCTACTTTTACATCACATGGTGTAAAAATTCTTATGTTGCCTAGTGTAAACCATCTTTCACATAAAATTTATGTTGCATTGCATGAAATGTATTTATGCTAACCAATGTAAAATGCATAGAATACACCAGGGCCTTCAAATACACTGTAATTATGTCAAATAGCATATTTCTCTTGATTTTTGTAATATATGTTACTCATATTGTCTTCCCAAGAAACTTTTTCTATGTTGTAATCACTAGCAATGACATATCCTTTACCTTTAAGTATGCACCTTTTTGTATAGTCTATCTTAATGCTAGAACCATGTCATATAATGTAGTTGGTGAAAATTTGATTATTTTATTTACCTAGCATATTAGTTGACATTTGTTCTTTAAATGATGAAATAAATGCTATGTGATTTTTATTTTCATTATATAATGTGCATGGTTTATAGATGAAGATGTAGCATTAATTGAGCAATCCATTACAATGTTTTGTATGATTTGGTGGTATCATTCAATAGATAGACCAAAGCTATTTAGATCTTGAGCTTAGAGATCTCCAATAATATACCACAACCATAGATAAATCTTCTAAATGGCCTAAATACTTAATGCAAACATTGGACTTAGAAGCCAATGACATAATTAAGGATATCATTATAGAAACCCCAATTACTACTAGCAAGAATGAAAAGAAATTCTTGAAACTAAGTTCCACATTAAGACTAGATTGCATGCAAAGCATCACTAAGACACTACAAACAAATGTTGAATCTTTTGCATAGTCTTACAACACCATGCTAGGACTAGACCCAAAAATCATTTGGCATAAAATAGTGTTAGATCCTAAGATTAAGCTAGTCAAATAAAATATTTTTAAATTTCATCCTAACCTAGCCTTGGCTACTCATGATCACATTAAAAAGCTTTATCAAGCTAGTTTCATTATAGTAGTAGATTACATAGATTTGGTATCCAACATGGTTATAGTACCTAAGAAAAATAAGAGCATTCATATATGAATAAATTCCCATGGCCTCAAAAAATAAAAAATTAAAGATAATTTATTGTTACCAAGTATAAATCAACTTGTTGATATAATGGCTGGTCGTGCATTGTTCTCCTTCATGGATGGTTTTTCAGGGTATAACCAAATGAGAATTAACCCAAAGCATTAGTTGTACACAACTTTCATGACACATTAGGGAAATTTCTATTATACTATGATTCCTTTTGAATTAAAAAATGTTGGGGACACATATCAATAATAAATGACTTATATCTTTAATGATTTCATACTTAGGCTAGTAAACAATTATTTGGATAACAGAGTAATAAACTCAAAGATAGTTGACAACCATACTCGAGATTTTCATATTATCCTTCATAGTCTATTAAAACTAGAAAAATGCTTGGCTTCATAGTCTAAAAAGTAGGAATATATGTCAACCCAAATAAGGTTATAGTCATAATCAACATGTCAACACCTATTCACCTTAAAGAATTGTAAGGATTACAAGGAAGATTACAATTCATTCATAGATTCATTTTCAATTTAAATGATAAACTTAACATATGCAAAAATTGCTAAAAATGGATATATCTTCAACTAGAATGATAATTTCCAAATTGCATTTAATAGCATCAAGCAAGAATTAGCTCAACTACCAATAATGTATTCACCAAAGGATAAGTCATTTTACAT
The DNA here is from genome assembly GCA_015680685.1 of Gnetum montanum. Classification (NCBI taxonomy): domain Eukaryota; kingdom Viridiplantae; phylum Streptophyta; class Gnetopsida; order Gnetales; family Gnetaceae; genus Gnetum; species Gnetum montanum. Next base: position 881,744 of record MNCI01007639.1, read on the forward strand.
TTACCCAGTACTTTTGATACATTTGTAGGTTTCATACTTTGTCAAAAGTAAGACAATGAGGTTGAGACACCTTTCTATTATCTAATTCATGCCCTCATAGCCTATGAAACCCAATACATTGAATTTGAAAAGAATTATCTAGCTCTAGTCTATTCTCTCAAGAAGTTGCAACATTACCTTTTTCAAGCATAAGTGAACATCATTTGTAATGATAATCTATTGAGAGCCATCACTTCAACATATATAAAAATAATAGAATCTTTTAGTGAAAAGCCATAGTAGCTTAATTCAATTTACATTTTGTTTCACAAATTGCAACTAAAGAACAATTTATTACTAGACAAATGGTTGTACTCCCTACTGAGGACAATGCAACCATAGAGCCTAGTTTTCTAGATAAACATATCAATTCTATTAAGAATGTACTTGAAGGATATGAAGCAATAATCAGCTTTGATGAGGCCTCCAATGTACATGAGGCTAGTGCTACAACCATTCTCATTCTTCATGTAGGTGACATATTACCTTTAGCTTTTGGTTTAACTTTCAAAATACTAACAATGTGACTGAATATGAGGAGCTTATCTATGGACTTGTGAGAGCTCATAATCACAAATTTACATCAATGATTATCGAAGATGATTCTCAACTAGTTATCAACTTATCAACCAAGGGACCACTGTCTATACCTATAAAGCAAAAAATCTATTGTCTTATTACAACCTAGCTAAGAAATTAATTGAAAAAGTTGAAGAAATTAACATCCAACATGTGCCTCATAATGAAAACACATTAGTGGATGCCATAGCTACTTTTTTATTAATAGTAATACCTAAAGTACTATATAAGCTACCATTGATAATAGTGGCTTATGCTCAACCCATAACATAAGAGAGTTAAGAGATATTTATCACTAGCATAGATAATGATGCCCAACCTAAGTGGTTTGATGATAATAAGCACTATTTATTATATGGTGAACCTCCTTATCATTTAAATTAAATACAAAAAGAGGTTTTACACAATAGGGCTAAGAAATATGATATCATAGTCAATAATATATTATGTCAAAAATAATATGATAATATATTGTTAGTTTCCCTTGGAAAAGTTAAACCTTAGGTAGGATTACAACAAACAGATGAAGATCTGTCTAGAGGACACACAGAACCTAGAGTCATGACTACCAAGATTAGGTTCTTAGATTACTATTAGCCTTACATGAAGCATACTTTCATGTAAAAGGTAAAATCTTGGGACACTTATCAATAACAAAGTAACCTTATACATGTTTCACCAATAGAGTTGCAACATAAATAACCTTGCCCTTCAAATGATGGGATCTTGATATTATTGAACTAATAACACAAAGTCATTTGTGAGTCATTGTTTCATCATCACTATCACAAGGTACTTTAATAAATGGGTATAATCCATTCCATTGAGATAATCAACATCATAAAAAATCTATCAATTTATCATTGACAACATCATCTTACGATTTGACCTACCACTAACCAAAGTTACAAATAATAGACCTTAGTTTAGCAATAGTTAAACAAAAGGTTTCTGTAAATAGTTAGGTATCTAACATTCATTTTCTTTGCCTTATTATCTACAAGCCAATAATCAAGTAGAAGCTAGCAATAAGAATACAATAAGCCTTCTTTAAAAAGTGATAAACAATAATAAATGCAAATGACATAAACAACTATTGTATGCATTATGGGCATATAGCACAACTTTCTGCATTGCAACTAGTGTTACAACATACAACCTTGTATATGGATCTAAAACAATTTCATAGAATTACAAATTGCATCTTTGATACTAGCCTTATCCAACTACATTAATGAAAATCAAAACAATGCACAATGCATCATCAACCTTCACTTGGTAGTAGGACATCACTTATAGGCACTCACAGAGATTAACTGCTATTAGAAAAAGCAAAATCAATGACATCACTTCAACTTAAATCAATGAATCATTAAAAAAGATGACTTAGTCCTATAAGCTATTCATGAACATGTTGACAAGTCCGCGCCAAAATAGGAGAGGCCATTTTGGGTAACTAAGGCCTTTAACAATGGTGCATTCAAAATTACTAACATGGATGCTTTAGAGCTATCCAATCTAATTAACCAATTATATTTGAAACCATATTATATCTAATGCTAATCTTATTTCTCTTATTTTCATTTCTACTTCCATTAACATGTTAAGCTAGATATAGACAAACTAACTGCATTTCATCACTTTACTACAAACAAACAAGCAAATGCATCTCCTTAAATGCTTCCTTTGTCATTTTTTCTCTCCCAGAATGACTAAAAGATACTATAGACATTGTTGATTCCATTAAGCATACATGCTTATGAAGCTTTAAACATTATTCTATTATTGGCACCTATGTTAAAGTTCTTTAACATGTGCTTCAAGCATGAACATTACTTATTATTTATTCTTATTATTTTGTGTCTTTACATATGTATATCTTTTGGGTGTATCTATTTGGTTTCTTCCTAGTTGTGTCGACAAGTTATTCCAAAAGGTATCACAAATGTGCTATTCATTGAAGCACCAAGTTATCTCACACCTTCACCGCATCTTACTTTATTAAGATTGTTTGACCATGTCAATTAAAGTTTCCTCCCTATGTTTCTTTTCTTGTCTTCTTTCATAATAATATTTACAACCATAGCATCAATTATTAAAATTTCCCTTATATAGTAGTTTTACCCATCCATATCCTTATTCCACCCATGCAAATTATTGGCCCTGTGTCACATGATAGCAACAAACACTTGTTTCTAAATGTTCAACACAAACATGATGACACTAAAATATTTCAAAAGCTTAGTATTAATAGAAATGTTGCACAAACCTATTGCAAAATTTTTACAAGCATGATAAAAGTATCCTTCTATCTCCCAAAAAAAGGAAAGAAAAAGATCACCATGAAGTTCAATCAAGTTTGGACTATGAGTATTAAAAAATGAATGTCAAGTTCATCACAATGAATCATTATTTTCATAAAGATAGCTACCAATGGCCAAATTATAACCAATCCTTATAATCTCAAAAAAAGAAAGGAAAAAAAGAAGAGTATCATTGACACATCATCCACAACACCATGTTATGGCTAGATACATGTGGATCAAAGTCATGATTTTTATTCCTTTCATACTAAAAATTGTTTCCAGATATCTCATTGATTCCTACTAGTAGCCTCACATTCCCTTATATCAACATGGTTCAACATTTATAAAAGAAAGCGTAACATGTAAGTATGTGTAATAGACCTACGATTGTGTTTTAGCATTCTTTGTTAATATTCTTTGAGTTTAACCTCAAAACATTAACAAAGAAGGGATAATGAAACACCTCAAAAGAAATTCATTTGTAGCCTAAAACATGAAGACCTTGTTTATGTGATTCACTTGTAATTCTAAACCAAAGATCAGGCATGCAAGTAGCCCTATAGATCCTTCTCAAAAACTCATTCTATGGTCTTTTTTCTTAATGTCTTTTGAATGTAATCCTAGCATAATATGTAAAATTCTGTGCATGAATCTGGTCCAGCATGTTATTTATTGATAGTGTATTTTGCAAAATACACTTAGAAATATGCTACAAAAGCTAATGCTAGAAAATATAGGATTTTCCATCTCTCTTAATAGCTTACCAAACTACTTCAACATAAAAATAGCATGCTTCATGCCTATAAAAGTCAAAAATGATACTTGGGATTTTTTTGGAATTTTAAAACCTTTGAGTAAATTCAGAGAAAATCTTGGATAGTAACATAAACCAATGGTGACAATCTTGGATCCTAATTTACATTGAGCTTGAAGCCTAAGGGAGTCCCTATTCTTTCTTCTCCAAAAGGAGAATCTTGAACTAGCCTGTCATGTAATAGAACTTTCACAAAGTGAGAGCATCTTTAAAGTAGGATTTTGAGGTAGGTCACTAAGTTCCATGTATGAAATAGTTCTTCTACCATTGTTAGGAATATATCTACATTGGAGTCAACTAACATCCAATGAACTTCTGTGAGTAAAGCAGCCCTAAAGCCTTTCCTCCCTCCTATAGCCAAGCATCTAGTATTCCTTTAGCCCTCCATGCCTAGATCTATACTCGCTAAACTTTTATGCAGTCTTTAATATACATTCATAATACTTTTAGTTATCTTTCTTTTACTATAGTTTTTACATTTGCTCCATTTCTTGTCAAATATCTATTAAATCTGACAAGCTAGTTATAGTTATGTGTTTTCACCTTTTTTATGTTTTTTGTGTATGTTACTAGTCTATAAGTCCTTATATGATTGAGCTTTATTACAAGATTGTCTAATACATCCTAGATCTACTTCCTAGGCTTGCATAGTTCAAGGACTAAAACTAAGTTGCTGTGGAAGATCTTTAGTTCTCCAGGACTTGAATTTCTTTAATGGGGTTTAGATCCTATTGGTGCTATTATCCCTCCTTCATCTATCAAGCACCAATTTATTTTAACTACTATAGAATACTTCACTAAGTAGGTAGAATTTTTTCCTTTGCATCCCACCAAATCCCACATCATTTATCATTTCATTCTCTACGACATCATAACCTACCTCAGTGTACCTCTTCAAATTATAACTAATAATGGATCTTAGTTCAAAAGTAATAAGGTGACTAACTTTTGTTTTATGTATCACATCATCTAATCCTTTTCATCATCCTATTCTCTGTAGTCTAACAGTCAAGCCAAATTGACTTATTAAACTCTCATCTACTTTCTATGTACCATTATTAATAAAACCTAATACAATTGGTACATACATATATCCCATGTCCTATGGGTCTATCATACCACTTTCTGTATTACTATAGGCCATACTTCATACTTTCTAACCTATGATTCAATGGTAATCTTACAAATTGAGCTTCATATCCCATCTCTCTATGTTACTCTTCATGATTAGTGTTCAAATCAAGACAATAATAACATGAAATGCATTGAGTTGGATCTTCTTGAAGAACAATGGTAAGCTACTCTTCAACATCTATATGAATATCAAGTAGATATTTAGTTTCATCACTATAGACATGTTAGAATCAAAGAGATTCTCGAATATGATCTAGTTCTGTATCATTTTTTGAACCATAGAAATAAAAAATTCTCTCCCAACTGGTAGGGTTCTTTCCTAATGGTTTAATCTCTATAAAATAGTGCCTACATTTTTTTATTTTTTTTATTTTTTTTGAATTGGAAGTACATTAGTTTGTATATCTTTTTAAGAGATACTTTCTATGTGATTGAGCATATTATTGAATGGGATAGTAAGGGATTAATTTAATAATATATATCAGATCCTTTTTATCCATACAATATGAAGGATCTAGCCATGCTTTACTTCTACGACATAGCACTATTCTCATAACAAATATATGGATAATATCCTCTTTTCTCGCATTATATTTTACTTTTTATTTTCACATACTATAGCTTCTACTCCCTTGTACTATATTTCTCTTTCTTCTTCTAATCCCATCTCCTCATCAATTTTCATTCCTCTTTATATTTAGCATTAGTAAGGCTGAATAACTTTCTCTTCCCTAATTCAGTGAGGGAATGTTAAGTGTAGAGTGACATAAGAAGTGTGAAATCTACATATGAGGTAAGGGAGAGGTTGGCTTTAGGGATCTAGTTATGTCCCACTTCTATGAAATATCACCCTCCCACTGGCATATTATCAATTTCCCTAATGTACTTTTCACTACTTTTATTACTTTCTACTTTTGCTTTCTGTTATCTCCCTTGTCCTCTATATTTTTCTCTTTTCATCCTCTACATTGATGAGGCCACAAAAGTTTCTCTACTTTATTCCATTAAGAATGTGATTGATAAAATTGAGTGGGCTAGGGAGTACTTTATTTGCATTTTATACATGTGCTTTCTGGGATCTAGTCACACTTTACTTCTATGGCGTAGCACTTCACCGTAGCTATATCAATGATGTCCTAGACTTTCTTTCATATTATCTCACTTTTTTAACATCTCTTATAAGAATTTATCAACTCATGTATTTTTTTTATGGATTCTATTTCAACGCTTTAGTAGTATCCATCAAGAGGAGGTAATGTTATACCCACTTTAACTTTTTTGCATAAGCTAGAGTTCTGGTTACATTCTATGGCTTCTCAACTTAAAGCCATCTTCAGTAGCTCATATTCAATATCCTACATCATCTTCAACATAGTTTCTAGGCTTCATCTTTAGCTCTTACTAGAAGTGACATCTAACATTATGCGCAACATCAATTTTAGTTCTTCTTTTGTGGCTTTTAGTTTCAACATCCAACATCATCTCCTGCATTCATCCTAACTTAGTTTTCTTCAGCAAATCAACTCTTTAATGTTCAATTTCAAACAACTCTTTGACATCTATATTATCAAAATTTTAAATTTAATTTTCCATGTACTAATAATGTGGTAGAATATGAAGGTCTTAATTAAGGTTTTCTCTTAGCCCTTCAACTTGAAATCAAAAGGATTTCTATGCATGGAGAGTCCAAATTTGTCATACAACAGGTAAATATGCTTGTAAAGCTAAACACCTTCAATCTTATCTAAACTTAGTGAAAAATATGATTTCTCAATTTAACAAATGTTTACTCATACACATCCACCATTTGGAAAACATGCTTACTAATGCACTAGCTACTTTTTCTCTTCTTATAAAACCTACTTTTCTCAAGGATCATTTATCTCATTCAACATAAGATAAAGCTATTACATTCATGAATACACAACGTATTAGCTTAGTTAATTTAGAAAAACATCAACAATACCTTGATATCATACAATATTGGCAAACTAGAGAAACTCTTGATCCTCTATCTTATTTATAAAAGGATGCTCTCTATAAATGTTCTAGACATTTTTGTGTTATCAATCCTAGTATTTTATGTTAAACCTCCATATTAGATGTTCTTCTACATTTTCTAAGTATTAACTAATCATAAAACATGTTAGAATAGGTTCATTCTAGCATATATGGAGGTCACCTAGGTTCACGGTCTTTAGTATCTCATATCATTTTATGAGGTTATTGGTGGCCTACGATATCTAAGGATATGCATATGATAGTTAAGATTTGTTATACATGTCAAGATCATGCTCTCATTATTTATGTTTCATCTCAAGATCTTAGAACTTCCAAAATCATATGGTCATTATTGAAATGGAGGCTAAATCTTATAGGTTTTATTAATTTCTCATCTTCTTCCAATTATCAATTTATTTTAATAGCCACTAAATATTTTACTATGTGGATCAAAGCTATTTTATTTTATTTTTTTTACTAAAACTTCCAAATATGTTTTCTATTTTATTTTAGAACATATAATCACTTGCTTTGGTGTCCTCCTCTATATCATGTCTAATAATGGACCTCAATTCAAGAGCAAAAAACTCACCAAATTCTACGATCAATACCAAATCACTTAGTTATACTTCTCTTCATATAACTCATAATCTAATGGTTAAGGCAAGTCAACCAATAAATACCTCATTTGTTTACTCAAAATCATGGTTAATAAATCCCAATGAAATTGGCATACTTAGTTAACACATGACCTTTTGGTCTACCAAACTACCTTTTGTAATGCAATTGGCCAAACCCCATTCATGCTTTCCTATGGATTAGAATCTATATTTCCAGTAAAGGTATACATGTCTTCTCTATTGACCTTTTGGTATGTTAAAACCTTAAGGAAAATGGAGAACAAAGGATGTTTGCATGGTGTTGTATTTATAGGAGAAGATTATGAACAAGAACTTCATAGAGTTTTGGCAAGAATGAAGATTAGTACAAGTACATCATAATAGGCATGGACAAGAACCTCATAAGCAAATTAGGAGCAAGAGCAAAGAACTTAAGGACTCACAAGTAAAATTGGGATCACAAGGACTCAAGGAAGCATGGAAAAATACGAAGATTTCAAGATAAATGTGTTTATTTGTGTTGATTTTTGTTGAGGAAGATTCTTGGCTATTTTGGCATCTTTTGGAGTGTTTTTAGCTCATTTTGATAAGTCTAGGAGGTTATAAGGTCTATGGGGACTTTTTTGGAGACATTCGGAGGCTCCCAGCATCAAAACAAGTAATTTCATCTTTGGCCAGTACAAAAGAGACGTCTTTTCAAAGATGTCTTTCAAAAGACATCTTCTAAAAATAGTAGGCATCTCCCTAGACTTGAGGCTAATTTTAGAAAGATGTCTTTCAAAAATAATAAATGTCTTCCTTATGGAGAAGACATCTCTCCCAAATGAAAGTCTAATACAGAAAGATGTCTTTATCTCAAAGAATACGTCTCCAGTGAGCATTAGATAGTCGTTACATAAATTCCAAAGTGAATTTAGAAACATCTAAGCTATAAGAAGACTTCATTCTCTTGGGAAATGTGCAATCTTGGAAAATGATCAAATGTTAACATCAAGAAATCATTGTTTACATCATTCTATTATACTTGTACTTCATTGTATTATCTTTTGTATTATTGTAAGTGGTCAAAGTGTGTTGTACATCAAAGTACAAGGATAAAAAAAATTAGTTGCATCCTCTCCTTGTAGTTTTTTCTCTTTTATTACCCACAGGATAGATGTGCTTCTTGCAGGAAGGCATCATTCTTGAGCTTGTTGGAATCTTGTGTAATTGAGTGTTGGTACAGCATCACAAAACTCTGGAGTAGAGCCCAAGTTGTAAAGGTTGTGGGATTTTAGAAACCACATTTTAAGCTTGTCAGGACCTTGTGGGGTTGAATGGTTGGTGTAGCGTCATAACATTCTAAAGTGAAGCTTAGAGATTATATAGGGTATGATGCCCTTCAAACCAATTTTGAGCTTGTTGGGACCTTGTGAGGTTGAGAGTTATCATAATGATGAAACTTTCCTTAGCACCATATAAGTTCAATGATCCTCATTCTCTTCATATAACCCTGAACAATTGGATGATGAATAATAACAATGATAGCATGTGTTGTGTTGAGCTAGACATACTTAAGGAAAATTATAAGTAATTAGTAATCAATAATTAAAATATTCAAGAAGTCATGCATCATCTTCATGATAGGCATATTATACTTAGATACATCAAGCAAGGTGATATTTTTCTTAGGCATTTTCATAATACCAAGACAACCAAGTTCTCACCAAACTGGTAAGGCCCCTTCATCATCATTAAGAACCCTGACAACAAAGCATATTACTTAGTTAATTTAGATGAGAATCAATACCAAGACCTAGTGAATAAGGCATCCCTCAAGCAATGCTACATTTAAGATCAAAAATAAAGATCAAGCATCATTAGGTTTTCTCTAACTCTTTTTACATCTCATATACATTTTATGATACTAATTTTTCCTTCCCTTTCTATCTTACTTTACCTCTTTCTTTTTCTATATTCTATACTATTTTTCTTCTATCTCATCCATCGAGTTTCATCTACCTTCTCTAATCTCTTCCTATTACACTCTACTAACTTTAGCTTATAGCATACTATGGTGAGGGTGTTCATAAGTAATCTACCTCATGTGTGACATCCCGTTCCTAAATGTTGTAAAATTATGATTGCTTAATTTATCACATTTATCATTTTCTTAAATAATATAATGGAACCATCACAAATACTTAATAAATGAATTAACTGATAAATAAATAATTGGTACTACAGAATAGGAAAGAAGCATAGAAAAATTTTATTAATAGGAGAGAGTATTGTAACACCCTCTGGGTTTTCTTCCCATGCCACTTAAACCTTAGAGGTAATTTGGAACTGCCACCATAGTTAGGCTGTTTAGCCAAAGAGGTGAATAGTCCCTTCTTTTCCCATTTCACCTGGCTTTCATCACTTCCCTTTCTAGGCTCTACAATTCCATGTTAGCATAACCTCTAAACCTAGCCTTAAATGGCATAGGTCAAACCCATTTCCAAAGGATACATGAATAATCATAACTCCTCATAATGAGTTGCCCCTTCATTTGAAGGTTAATTATATTATTACAATTTGTTTCCACCCTTAACAAGGGATGGGATGTTACAATCTACCCCACTTAAGCATCCATCTCATCCTTGAGCACTTCCTCTATATCCAGCTGCTTAGCTGTTGCTTCACCATTATGCTCCTCAACTTTAGTTCCTTTAATCTCCTCATTATCATCTATACAAATAGAAGATCAAAAATTATAAAAAAAAAATTCTTACATCAATAATAAATATAATTTATCATTCAATATCATGATGATCAAAAAGTTGGGGATAAGTGTTAAAAATAAACTCCATATTTTTTCCAAGTCTATTGATCACCATTTGACCATTGACCAAGTACTTCACTAATAGTTTTATTTCATAATTTCTTGATTCATTGGTTCTTAATTGCAATGGGTTTAACTTCAAAGCTAGTGATGGACCACAATGTAAATGTATTCTAATCTAGCACATATGGTACATCATTTTCATGAAATTTCTTTAGCAAACTTACATGGAAAACTAGGTGAATTCTTAAAGTTGTTGGAATATTTAACTAATATGTCACTTCACCAATTCTTTTAGAAATTTCAAAAGGTCCACAATATCTAGGTTCCAATTTAGTGTATTTTCCAAGTTTAAGAGAACTTCTAGTGAGTTTAACTCTTAGTAATACTTGATCTTCCACTTGGAATTCTTTCTTCAGTCAATGTTGATCTACATAACCCTTATATTTATTTTGGGTAGCTTGTAAATTTTATTTAACTCTTATAACAATATTTTCCATTATCTTCATTTCTTCTTCTTTCCATTCTACTCTTAAGGTTGGATTTGCCCAAGTTAGTGGTATACAATAGTTACACTCATATACTACTTCAAATGGTGTTCGATGTATGAAACCTTGATAATTATTATTATAGGAAAATTCTACTAGGTGCAAGTAATTCTTCCATGTTTTTGATCAACTCGCAACATAGCTTTGTAGAATATCTTCTAATATTCTATTCACACATTCAGTTTTCCCATTAGTCTCAGGATGGAAAGCTATGCTAAATTTCAATTGGGTTTAAACCTCTTTGAAATTTTTTTTCTAGAATTCAAATATGACCTTGGGATCTCAATCTAAGGTGATAGATTTTGGAGAACCATGTAATTGAAATACTTCACATATGAATTTTTAGGCTACTTCTTCTACTATGTTTGTATATTTAAAAGCTATAAAATGTAACATCTTTGATAGATGATCAACCACTACCAAAATTGAGTCATTTTCTTTCTTGGTTATTGGCAATACCACAATGAAAACCATGGCAACATCTTTCCATTTCGAGGTTGGAACTTCCAAAGGTTGTAATAACCCACTTGGTTTCCTCTATTTAGCTTTTATTGTTTAGCATGTTGGACAATTTTTAATGTATGAGAACACATCATTCTTCATTCCAAGCCAAAAATAAGAATTTTGTATCATCATATAAGTCTTAATATAACATTGATATCTTATGTATGGTATTTCATGTGCTTCACATAATAACCATAGTCTCTAATTTCCATTTGGTATGCACACTCTTTGTCCTTTCATCAATAAACTATTAGGGGTAAGTTCATATCAGGCTCAAAGTAAATATTGATTAAAATATTCTTAAAATATAATCTTCTTTTATTTTTTCCTTAAGTTCATCTTCCATAGGGATCATTACCACACATATCATCAAGTTTCACATTTGACTAAGGGCATCAGCTACTACATTTTGCTTACTAGGGATATATTTGATTTCAATATCATATTCAACCAATAATTCTATCCATCGCCTTTGACAAGTATTCAAAATAGGCTATCTCTACAAATATTCTAAAATTTTATTATCTATTTTTAATACAAACCTTTTTCCACAAAGATAATGTCTTCAAACTTTCAAAGCATGAACAACTACTAGCAATTCTAAATCATGGGTTGAGTAATTTACCTTAGCTCCTCATAATTTACAAGATTCATAACATACCACTTTATCTTCTTGTGAAAGAACTACACCAATTCCTATTCCATAGGCATTTTTTGATACTTCAAAAGGTAATTCTTCATCCATAATTCTTAGAATAGGTGCTATTGTAAGTAGCATCTTTAATCTGAGAAAAGCTTCCCTACATTTTTTATCAAACTTGAACACACACTTTTCCTTTAAAAGGTCGGTCAAGGGGGCTACTAAAGTAGAATAATCTTTAATGAAACATCGGTAAAAACCTACTATGTCTAGAAAATTGCAAACTATTGTAGCATATTTTAATTCAGGCTAGTCTTGAATTGCACTAACCTTTGCTAGGCCTACTTGTAATCCTTTAGTATAAAATATATGATCCAAATAAGAGACTTCTTCTTTAAAGAGTTCACATTTACTATGTTTTCCTTTAACTGATGCTCTTTAAGAATTTTCATTATAATTTTCAAATGTTTGACATGTTCTTCTCTTAACTTAGAATAAACAAATATATCATCGATAAATACTATAATGAATTGATCAAGATATTGATGAAAAATATTATTCATTAATGTCATGAATGTTGTTGGTGCATTAGTTAATCCAAATGGCATCACAACAAATCTATATAATCCATACCTAGTTCTGAAAGCAATTTTCTCTATATCTTTCTCTTTAATCTTTATTTGGTGATAACCTGATTTTAAATCAATCTTTGAAAAATAACATGCACTAGTATCTTGATCAAACAAATCATCAATTCTAGGAAAAGGATAAGTATTTTTAATATTCACTTAATTCAATGCCCTGTAATTAATGCATAATCTTAACATACCATCTTTCTTTTTAACGAATAGGACTAGTGCATCCCAAGGTGATACGTTAGGTCGAGTTTTCCCTTCTTCCAACAGTTGATCTAATTGCACTTTTAATTCTCTTAATTCAAAAGTGGAAAATCTATAAGGGGCATTTAAAATAGGTTATATACCAGGGAAAATATTAATAGCATGCTTAACAATTATTTTTGGAGGTAGTTCTCTAATTTCACCAAATATTGAATCTTTATATTCCTCACGTTCTTTTGGAATCTCAATACCTAAAGATTTCTGGGGTTGAGTTACTTTCATAAACAACATCATAGCACCCTTTTTAACTAATATTTTGGCTTGCTTAATGGTTATCATATGAATTTTCTTTGTTGTTCTTACCCCCTTTAGAACCCTGACTCTGTTAGTGGTTGGGACTTTTAAAATACAAGTTCCAAAGTGGGTAGTAATATAAAATTTTTGTAGGAAATACATTCTTAAAATTGCATCAACATTACCTAGTTCAAATTCAAAGAATTCAAAAAAAGGCATGTCTTGCAAGGTAAATGTAATTTCTCCATAGCTGGTACGCTTACTCACTGTCGTTTCATCTACAAGTTCTATCTTAATAAGTTTCTTAGAAGGTAGACTTAATTTTAATAAATTAATTAACTTTGAAGAAATAAAGTTATCACTAACACCACTATTAATCAAAAATTTAATCTTTTTACCTTTAATTGAACCTTAAAAAATTATTAAAAAAAATTTAAATTTATGAAAACTTGATTTAGTTGATGCAGATATCTTTTTCATGACTATGGTTGTGGTTAGCATTTTTCCTTTGTTCATGTTTGGGTTGGGTTTTTGATTCCTACTTTGATTGGTCCTTTGCACCGTTACCCATAATTTTGGACAATGTTGTTTGAAATGATCTTCATCACAAACAAAACATCCTAATCCTGATCGAGCTCTTTTGACTAGTGCTTCTTCTATTGTTGCTTGCAGAATGGTAGTTTGTCGAAGGGTTGCTTGCTGAAGGGTAGTTCATACCTAATTCAATTCTTCATAATCCTTAGTAATTATTTATGCTTCACCAACTATTTGAGGATTATGTGCTTGAATCTAGGGAAGTAGTTGAGCATGCAGTACACCAATAAAATTTGAAGCTAATTCCCTCATCCTGATGGTTGACATACTGAGAAAGACCATAGAATTCCTTGTAGTGAACCTCTATGGATCACCTTCCCAATATTAAGGAATCAAAACTCATTTTTTCCTCTTTGAGAAAAGAATTGGATATAATTTTTTTTTCAAAATATCCATAAAAATTGAGCCAATTTGTAATCAAATCTTGGGATCTCAATCCATTCCACCATGTTGCTACAAGTCCTCTTAAATACAAAGAGACAACTTCTAAACATTCTTGGCTTGACAAATTGAAAATATCAAAGTAATTTTTCATTACATCAAGCCAATCCTTTGCCTTCACAGTAGATCTAGGGGCTCCATCATAATGATCTAATTTTACTTTCTTTGCATGAACTTGTATCAGTGATTTTCTAAGTGGATTAAGCCAGTTCCTGTATCCCTTACCTTTGGTTTCTACTCTAAGGCCTAAAGGAGGGATTTCGGTATCCTAGTGACCAATAGGTAGGGGTGATTTTGGTGTGGATCTCTAGGGGGATTTTGATCTTGATCTTGATGTTGATCCCTAGGTGGAATGTGGATAGTATTTGAAGGCTAAGTAAGATGGTTGGTTAATTACTTGATAGAGTCTACAAAGGAGTCCATCTTTTCTTGCACATCTAACCATTTATCCTCTGAACTTTGGGATAATTTAATAATTTCCTTAGACATATTTTACATATTTATCTTAAACCTTTGATTTGACTGATGATGCTCTTCTTGAATACCCCTGACCTCATTAATTTGATCTTCAAGGGCATTCATCTAGTCAGTGACTTGGGCCTCCATTACTTTCCAATTTATTCTTTGGATTCCAAACATTGGTAAGTTGAAGAAATTAGATATGTTAGTAATCCTTAGCATCTATAGCCCTTTTTATGGGTCTTGAAATAGTTAATCAGTTGCAAAAGAGTTTGAAACTAATTTTCAAGCACCAAATCCTAATTATTTTGGGACCTTAAATAATGGATTAAGAAGCTAATTTTCTATAATTCAAAAGCTAAATCTAACTATTCCATTACATCTTAAAGGTTAAAATCTATTGGAATCAATTTTTTTTTGGTCAAAAACAAACTCTAAATTCAAAATTTATTGTCATTTTACATTTACAAAACTTGCATGGTTTTTTGAGACTTCCTAAGAGGTCATCCATCCTAGGATGAGTGTGCTTAATGATGAAGATTTTATCCCAGTTGTTACCAAGGCATAAAATTTTAATTTTTGAAAATACTTTTGCACATTCTTAATTTAAATTTATGATTTGATGACAAGAATTTTAAATTTTCAGTCAACTAATAGGCATTTCAAAATTTCCATCAATTGACAGAAATTTTGAATTTTTCATCTACTAACGAAGAATTTTCGTGTTGCATGGTAGTAGAGATGATGCTGGTAATGGCCATAGTGGTGCCCTACTAGCAAAGTTTGAGGAGGCTATTGGTGATGTTAATGGCCAAGTTGGACACATTTAGAGGCAACAGTAGTTTTGCATTTCCTACTACTAGTGGTGATGCAGGGTTAATGAAGGTAGTGCTAGGTGACACGAACATTTTCTAGGGCCTACATGACCCATTTTAGGATTTGTGTGTCCTATCTCAGGGTCTACACAACCCCTTGACTAGGCTCACATGGCCCCTTTACTAGGCCTGCTTGGCCTATCTGAAGGTTTGTGTAGTCCCTCACTGGGCCTACAAAGATCCTTGACTGGGCCTATGTGATGCTTTTTAGGGCCTGCATGATCCATCTCTTGACTCATAGGGACATTTCTATGGCCCACATGGTCCATCACTAGCTTGCATAACCCTCATAGGGCTTGTGTAGCTTTTATCGACATGTGTGGCCGAATAGGACTAGCGTGATGCATCCTACTAAAAGAGGCAATGATTGATGGTGCTAGGAGAGGCAATGATCAATAGTAGGGAAGGTGATAATCAATGGAAATGGAAGGTGATGATCGACAGTAGGGGAGGTAATGATAGATGACACAAGAGGTGATGATCAGTCACATGGAAGATGATGATAGATGACATGGAAGGCAATGATCTATGGTATGGGACTTGATGATCGGCAACATGGGAGGCGATGATTTATGGCATAAGAGACAATGATCTACCATAGGGGAGGTGATGATCAACGACATGGAAGATGATGATCTACAGCATGAAAGATGATGATCTACAGCAAGGGAGGTGATGATCGACAACATTGAAAGCGATGATTTGTAATGCTAAAAGTGACCAAGGGCAAAGCTGCAAGTAGAACATGTAGAGAAATAGCAGTAGTAGATAGTGTGCATTTTAGGTGCAATAATAGTTGCAGGGCATGGTGTAGCAATGGGTAGCAAGGAAGTAGGTAGTGGACATGCGACAGTGGATAGTAGATCGGCTACCACTTTTTTATTTTTCAAAGTTCACATAACCCTAGAAATATTGTATCTCCCAAACCGTAAGTCAAATTTCAATGAAATTGGTACCATTAGAATCATCTTGAAGAGCACTACACATTGAGCTAGGGATAACACCATTTGGTGAACCTAGAAATCACAACATTAGAAAAAGTAAGTATTAGCTTTATTAAATCCTTGATTAACTTAAATTAAAACTTCCTCTTTACTCCTACTAAGATTCTTGATGTTTTATTATAAATATGAGGAAAAAAAGAATTTTCCCATCATAACTTAATATTAATGGAAGATTGAAGAATTTTTTAGGGGAGAAGCTTGAATATTTCTACCATCAAAGGATTCTAACCATCATCATCATGGCCCCAAAGCATTAGGCTTCACCTCAACCTCAAGCTCTTTCAGGTAGCTCGCAATTGACCACTATTATTTTACATCAAAATAATGTACTCTTTGATTTAGATTGTGTTTGTAGCTTACTTGGAAAGAAGGGGGTTTTAATACCTTACAAATTTAAGGTTATTTGATTTACTTATCTTCCCAATTTTAAACTCTCCCATTGCAAAGGCATTCTCATGGAATGGTATGAACAGTATAATAGTAACAAAAGTTCCACTTCCCAATTAGTTTTTGGAGCAATAACAATTCTTTCTTCTCATATTTGGACAACCTTGGATTTTCATTGAGGAGAGGAACCTTTAATTTCATTGATTTCCTCTCAAAAATTTAAATCATTTTATAAAAAGGAATTCTCTGATTATGTTATTGATTCTATTGTTGACAAAAGCCAATTTGTTCGTGGTGATTACATCAATGATATTCACATTGACTTATGTCTACTCATCTATAGCAAGGTTTTTTGGTATAAACACCAATACTATGTTAATTCTTATTCCATTTACATATTTCATTGTTTCATAACTAGTAGAGTTTCTGATTGGTCGTTGTCTCATTTCTTTACCTAGTATAATATCATAACTGAAGTTACTACTACCCAACAAAATCCTATCGAACCTTGTACCATATGCTATGTACTCTTTTTCATGTGTTTGATCTTAAGTTATGACCATTCAAATAAATATTTTAGTCATTATAATCCTCATTTATGTCTTGAATTTCTCAAAGAAGAGAAAGGGGTAGGACTGTGGGTGCCAAGAAAGATCATATGGCTTTCAAGGTATATATATATTATATATATAATAACTTAGTTTAATGTGTTATTTTCTTTTCTAATAAATTTATTTTTGTAGAGGTGATGTACTAGGAAACGTTCTGGCAACCCAATAGTTGTAAGACAACAAGCCCAACAATAGGCTCAACAACAATCCCAATAGCAAATTCAACAACAAAGTACAAGACAAGATAAAGGAAAGAAACTAGAGGTAAGTTTTAATTATTTCAAGGTTTGAATACTTTCCTTTTTCCTTTCTTATGTATGATGTTAATCTTTTTGTATTGCAGATGTTTGTGGAGTGATGGTACTTTATCTGAGAGATGGATAGAGATGATGCAGGTGTCACTTTTGAATAGACTCCCATTCCTCCATCTAGATCACTAAGCATGCCTTCTTTTTCTGTGACACCTGTAAGAGGTTCCTTTTCATAGGCAACACTGACATCAACTCCTAAGTCTATTCTAGTGATTCCTTCTTTCTCTATCTCAAGTTCTTCTTATTCGATGGGACAGATAGTGGTGGCTACCAAAGAAGAACTTGTGCTTCTTCGACGTATTAATTAGTGGATTTCTAATAACAAACCCTATTTTATTTGTAAGAATGTCTACCACTTATAGGATTCTCAGTCATGTAACTTTGAGGCAAACCATGATTTAGTATAGGCTAGAGTTCCATCATCTTTATATCCAATTCCCGAGGATGCTTTAGAAGTTGTCAAAGATTTGGAGCAACTCTTAGGAGAATTGGAGAGTGCAGTGGGACTAGCTTTCCATCTAGAGACTCACGAATGATTTCTTAAAATTGACAATGATTAGCTTTAGGTATATAATTCTTATTCTTTTCTCTTTCCTTTTTTTGTTCATAACTCATAATTTTAGTCTTGTTTGTGCAGAGGAAAGAGAAGGAATCATAAAAGTACATGGATGATTGATCAATTTGTATAGATATTTTGAAGACCCAACTCAAAAGGAAGGAGGAATCAATGGCTACAACAAGAAGTGTCACAAAGTACATCAAATAATTATGTGATGGGTTGGTGGGATGCAAGATGGTGCTCAGCAAGAAGGATGCCACTAATGAAGAATAAGAAGCACAACTGAATATAGTCACAGATCTCCTCAACTTTTTTGGTCACAATAAATTATCACTATTGTTTTCTTTATTCTTTCTATTTTACATCTTCCCCATTCTTGTATTTTGCTTCTTCCCTTTCTGTATTCTGCTTGAATGTACTTTTGTTTACACAATAATAATAATAATAAATATTTCTTTCTTCCAATTTGGCATTCTACTTGGATGTGCTTATGCTTTACAATAATAATAAAATAATGTTTTTCTTCCACTTTGGCTCCTAAATCACAGTTTTCTCTGATACCAAATGTTACTTCCCATTCCCATATGTCATAAAAATACAATTGCTTAATTTATCGCATTCATTGTTTTCTTAAATAATATAATGGCGACATCAAAAATACCTAATAAATGAATTAACTAGTAAATAAATAATTGGTACTAAGGAATAGGAAAGAAAAATAAAAAATATTTATTAATAGAAGAGAGTACTGTAAGACCCTCTAAGTTGTCTACCCATGACACTTAAGCCTTATAGGCAACCCAGCACTACCACCATAGTTAGGCTGTCTAGTCAAAGGGGTGATCAGTCAATTTCTCAAGTCTATTTTTCATCTCTCCTCTCTTACTTTGCTAATCTTCCTTCTGATCCACTTTCCTATCGCATTCCCATTCCTCTCATTAGCATGTTAGAATTAAGTGACTTATTCTATTTTTGTAAGGGTATCTTGAGCACATGAGTGGAATAGGATATGAATATCATAAATGGCATCCTTTTGGTCATCTTAAGTGTAGCATTTAGCCATGCCTCCCTTTTGTCACATAGCACTATCCTCATAATTGGTGTATTAATGATATTCTAATATTCTCTCCTTCTTCTTCAATCTTCCCACTTTTTTTCTTTTACAAGTACATTAATTTAGTATTCAATCTCTTCTTAATGGATCCTCCTTTGATACTTCAACAGCTTTCATCAAGAGGGGGTAATAATGTGTTCACTTTTTTGGTTCATTTCAAATTAAAACTAAGTATGGTTTTAACATTGTTACATATGGATTTTAGCATTAAATACTCCTAATACATCATCACAAGAAACATTCTCATCTCTTTTGGAACATCAAAAATCATCTAGGTTCATAATCCAACCTATGAACCTAATTTTTCATGATCCTTAAAAAACTATGAAACCAAACTTTTTCTAACTATTGGAGTTAGCATGGATCAAAATTTTTCTAAGTGATGGAGCTACACAAATTCTACATTCTATGAGATCCCAAGTAATACATCCTAAGCTCCCCTAACATCATAGAACTTAAATTTAACAAATTTTGTAGTTTGATCCTAGGATCGCTAGGGTCAAAACATTTTGAAGTGTTAGACATGATGGGATGTCAAATTAGGTTTCCTTTGATATTTCAACATAAAATGCCCCAAAAATAATCTTACAAGACATATTTCTAGCTTCAAATCACTCCAAGGATTATTCAAGATCATGTCCTAACTTTTCGGCATCAATTTTAATAAATTTGGAAAAATCCCAAAAAAGTTCAAAATTTGTTCCAAGTGTTACTAATGTTGACGCTAGCACAACATTATCGTTGGCATCAAAACTAGCATCACCATTGTTGAAGCTTCCAAATCTTGCCAAAACTAGATTTTGACATGCACCATGGATCCCAAGGGCCATAATGACTCATCAGTAGTAGTTTTGGTGCTCTAGGCTTATAAATTTAGCACTTTTTGCTAGTTTTATAAAACTTGAAAAATTAACATTTTTGGCTAAATATGAAACACTTGCAATATCAAAACTTATCTCAGCATCTCTGAAATCATCCCATACATCAAGTTTGCAGCATTCCACTAGTTTACAAAACTCTCTATACTTTAAAATTATCATCCTAATGTATTTTAGCATTAATTTCATTATTTTCAAAGTTAGAATTTTCAATTGGAAAAATGGTCAAAATTTTTCAAATTCCTGGAGCTAACGTTGATTCTAAATCAATGTCAAAATTAATGTCCATGAGTATATCACCATAGTTGAGGCTTTCAAATCTTTCCAAAACTACATTTTGACATAGGCTATGGACCCTCAATGCTATGAAAACTCATTAATAGCAATTTGAATAGTCCAAGACATAGAGAAAGGTACCTTTTCAGCACTTTGCTTAACATACCAAAGATTGATATTTTTTTATCTAAGTAAGAAGCATTAACAAGTACAAGAGTCATTCTATCATTTTTAGAATTTCTCCTTATGACCTCATAACACTTTTCATCCTTCATATGTAGCATTTCATGTTATTAAAAGTCTACCTATGCCTACAAAAGATCACTACACCTCTTTCAAGGTGCAATTCTAGCTTTTCGAAAGTTAGAATTTTTTATCTTAAAAATCACCAAAAATTTTTCTAACTTTGGTATCCACACTAATGCTCATACTATCATTCACAGCTGATGAGACATGAAATTGCTCATATTGCTGGCGGTCGCGTTAAGGCACCCACGTTAACGCACCCACATTAACGCACCCATGTTATATCATGGGTTGCGATATCTCATGGGTCACGATATCTCATGGGTCCCGATATCACATCCCTTGCGATATCACGTATGCGATATCGCAGTCAACCGCAATTTCTATAAATAAGAGGCAGCTCTCCCTCATTTTCATCCCAGTTTTAGAGTAGCGAAGCTCTGGCAGTTTGATCCCTCCAAAGTTAGATTTTTTCCCGTGTCTACCCGCAGTGTGGTGAATGTAATTGTACGGTGTCTTTATTCGAGTGTGCCGTACTTGGACACGCACATGACCAGCAATAAAGATCGAGATTACTTCATCATTGCAGCATTCACTTAGTTTATTTATTTGTTATTTATTTAATGTTATTTATTGCTTTCATAGCGCGGTGTGAGTACGACTTAACTACGAGCATCTACGGGTGTGTACGGCTAGTTAAGGAATCGGTTACTCATCGCGATTAGTTTCTCACCCTTAAACTCCTAGAAGCGGAACGAGTACGACTTGATTACGAGCATTTAAGTGTGACTGCTTGGTAGCCCAGTGGTGTAGCTAGGGGGATCTACGCTTGGTAACCCAGTGGCGTATTTGGGGTCTGCGCTTGGTAATCCCAGTGGCGTACCTAGGCCTATGCTTGGTAGTCCCAGTGGCAGTCGTGCACGAAGTCCAAGATGTGTACGGTTGATCAAGGAATCGGTTGCTCGTCGCACTTAGGCTAGATTAGATTTTCTTACCCTTTTCCTCTTAGCTTAGATTAGTTAATATTATTTTCCACTGCCATTAGGAGTAGCGTTAGAATTAGAACACATCATACACCTCATCTAGACTAAACCATACGTGACATATGCAAAACTAGTCTAGATGGGAAGACAGCGAACTGTGACCTAAGGCTAACTATCTAGGTGACACAACTAGTCCATCTGCGGAGTTCGACCGGATCGCGCGTGCGACGCTCGTTTCGTATGGTTGAGTGTAGGGGTACCTCGCCACTCATCAACAGCATTCTAGCAAGATTTGCACCAACACTCTAAAATGTCTCGCATGGCTAGCTAGTTGGCACATCATAGCATAGTTGGCTAGTAACATCTTCAATGGTACTAATCTTAATATGACATAAATGATCTCAGTGTCTAACACCATCTCCTCATCTTCCAGGCTCCTTAACATCATCTTAACATTTTGCAATGTTAATTCATAGGTCAACTAAAGTTCTAGAGTTCTAGAAGCAAGGGAGAAGGAAAAATCACCCTACCTTGAGATTTGTTGGTTTAAACCCAAAATCCAAGGATGAGCCTTAGAGTATAAACAACTCAACT
This sequence comes from Gnetum montanum, assembly GCA_015680685.1. Classification (NCBI taxonomy): domain Eukaryota; kingdom Viridiplantae; phylum Streptophyta; class Gnetopsida; order Gnetales; family Gnetaceae; genus Gnetum; species Gnetum montanum. The sequence goes on from MNCI01007639.1 coordinate 904,200, forward strand.
ATGAAAAATAACTCTCTTTTTTCCTCTTCAAAATATTCTTTAAGTTTTAAAAGTTCCATGAGTCATAGGAGAAATAACTAGGCTAGGTTCATGATTATTAATGAATGTTTCTATTAATTACTTACTTGGACAAGTCAATAAGGTGGAAAGGATGTGTCATATTAGGACTAGCAATAAAGGTGGTACAAGCATGCAAAACTTAATTAGTGTCCAAGTGAGCAATCCATTAAACGAATCCAAAAATAAATTCAGCCCCCACAAGAACCTCATGATTAAAGAAGGTCATGTTATATCCTTCTAATTTTCTTTTAAAAAATGAAAAAAACATAGCACAAAAAGAAAAAATGAAAAGGACAAAAAAAAACAAAGAGAAGTTGTCCATATGAGAAGTTGGTCCCATAATAACCTTCAATCAGGAAAAGGGCCACACTTCCATAAGAACCTTATGGTTGGAGCGATGTGCAAAGCTCACAATTTAAAACATCCACCAAGAACCTTCTTTTGTAAGTAGAGTGTATATGTGTGGAGCAGTGATTCTTTACAATAATTCTTTATGCCATCACCTTTAAGCTAGGATATGATACTAAACAAGGCAAATTGACTTATCTAAGAATGTATTTTAATATCTACCTTCATTTTTTATTAGCTTATTTAGTTCCTTGGTTTATGTTTACATTTTAACGACTATTATTTATTCAAATTTTCTACATATTTATTATTCCTATTTTACTTGTATATTTTTGGCCATATCCCTTCAACTTTCCATTTGGCTGCCATCTATTATGTCCACTAGTACTTAAAACTCTAGGATCTTCCATTTGTTTCCCATTATGTTTTCCATAGGTGTTAGTGGTTGAAATCCGTACAATGGTAAAGCATTATGGATCCTAATGATTAGAAGACCAAGGCTTACTAGTATCTCATACATAAAGGAGATTATATAAAATCCATGGCACTCTTGCTTTTTGGTATATTCTCCTAACAAGCCCAAATCAAAATTCCATTAAAAATCATTTAACTAATTAACCTAGGCATGGAACATAACCTAGATTAATTAGTGGGGGAGGATAACCAACTTCAAGTGGATAAGATAGTAGGGTATAACCAACATGGAAGTTGATCCAAGAGTATGTTAGATAATGAGTTTGCTATAAGAAATGCATCTCGAATCCTTAAAACTTAGGAAAGGTGGAGACCTTAAGATTGTAAGACATCCTTGCAAAAAATGTATTAAACCTTGTGAGGTGATCTTTGAAACACCGTGAAAATTACGAGTCAGCCTCAAGCAAAGATTCGCAATCCAAGCGAGAGCACGCATCAGCTTTGTTCAAGGACAAGATTACGCTCTATTACGCACAGCAGTGTAATGAGCGTAATAAGCTCCAAGATAGTCGAAGGCAGAGTCTAGAGAAGCACAACAGTGCAACACTTTTTCTCGCAGCGTATGGATAACTTGTCTTTACGCTCGTTACGCGGCGGTGCGTACCATTGCGTATTTCATCACTAAGGCTAGACATTATTTACGCTTCGTTACGCGCAGCTGCGTAGTGAGCGTAAATTAGACATTGTTTACGCTTCGTTACGCGCAGCTGCATAGTGAGCGTAAATTAGACATTGTTTACGCTTCGTTACGTGCAGCTGCGTAGTGAGCATAAATTAGACATTGTTTACGCTTCGTTACGCGCAGCTGCGTAGTGAGCGTAAGACAATTTTGAGCCTATTGTTTTTGTACCAAATTACGCTCATACACGCAACACACCGCGAATGAGTGTAATATATCCTGAAAGCAATTGAAGCACGCTCAGCATGTACCTGCTCTTCACACGCACAACACGCAAACGAGCGTGTTGTGCGTAGTCACAGTCTGACTTAAAATGGTCGTGTCAACGGGACCCAAAATATCCGAGACCCGCGTCATCAGGGTTGCACCTTTTTATGGGACCTCGCAACCTATAAATAGACCAGTTGACAAAAAGAAAAAGGGGAGCAGCAGAAAATCAAAAGGGCAAGAGCATTTTCTGAGCAAGGAAGCACTTATCACCTTGAGCAGAGAAACAAAGAGCAACCTTTTGGCAACTGCCGACAACACCATCCTTCAGCAAGAACAGAGCACAGTGCGCTTGAGCCTTAGCAACAAGAGAGATCATTCCTTTGGGGAAGATACGACTTTCTCCATTAGCGATTGCTGCCCTGAGCAGAACCTACTCGAAGCAAAGAAGCAGAACAGGGATTGTGAGATCGTCTCGCCCAGTTTGCAGACTCTACCGGTCAGAAACAGTTGATCGGCAGACCTCAGAGCTTGACCATCCTTGCATCCCAGCTTTGGCCTACGAGGTAGATCGGACTTCTGTCTGGACAGTTTCCTTGTTGTTTTGTGCTCATTTTTGCATCAAGTTATTGGGGGTCTCTCCCATTGTAACGTGACATACAAATCATACATTCTTTCAAAAATCGAAACATAGATCTTTGAAAATCACGCGTTTCTCTCCTGATTAGCATCTCTTCGGCGTGTTTGACGTTATCATCGTAGCGATCCATCCACGTCGTTTTCCTCCTGTTTCACGATCCCTCGAATCAAATCGAAGCACGCAAAGATCCGTAATCTTCATCGTTTTACTGACCCGTAAGTCCCTGTCTGATCGACAAGACCGTTCAGGGCGCCGCGGATTCGCTTTTTCCAGCATAGCCCTCGCGCGGATCCGTGGTTAAAACTGTATACACGGAACCTCGGTCGGTATTTCCAGCTGCCGACGTTTTCTGTCGTTACAGTTTTCTGGCGCTAGAAGGAGGGCCTTCAGGCTCCGATCCGAATATTTCGGGTAGCCCTGGTAGTGATCCATACCCTAAACCATAGACGTAATACCTCTAGGGAAGTCTATGGTCAATCACGTGGTATAGATCGGTCGCAAGGACGATTTCTTTGAAATCCTACAGGGTAGAAAGCCTTTTTTGTGCTTTTGTTGCCAGCCATTTCTTAGATCCAATTACCAGTTATCGCTCACTTCATTGATCAATGGATTCCTTGTACACAACCACAACTGCCCTAGTCCCTACCGATCTGGGTGCCGCGCCTGTGAACCCTATGGCGGTCACAGGACTAGCTCCTGGCGCAACGGGATCTGAGGGACCATTACGCCTTTCGTTGAGGCTCCAGGGAAAAGAAGCTATCTTCACAGTTATAACCCCTAAAGAGTACAACTTCATATGCATTAAGATCCAGGCGAGGCTGGCTCTCAGCCGAGCTGAGCTTGAAGCGAAATGAAACTTCGAGGTGCTCCACCGAGGGGGCTATGATTTTAAGCCAACGGCTTACGACATAATTCCCTTGAC
>MNCI01007640.1:0-10681 GCA_015680685.1 Gnetum montanum
ATGGGTTGACGCGCATGTGGACTTACATACAAGGTATTTACAAGCTAGTGTGAGGGGTTTAGTCTTCCATTTTTCAAGTTTCTTTTGAATTTGATAAATAACCTACTCCCAGAGAATAGAGGTTGAACCTCTAAAAAAGAAAGGGATTCCCAGGATCTTAATGATGTCTTGATCCTGAAGTTGCTTCCAATTATAGATGGTCGCATGTTTGTAATTTCTTGTAAAGCTATAAAAAGAGGATTTAGTCCAATTAATTGTGGAACCTGAGAGTGTGCAATATTGCTCCACCCTTGATAAGAGGTGGTGCAAATTAGCAGCTGTGTTTTGAACTAGAAAAAAGGAGTCATCGGCGAAGTGCATATTGAGAAGTTATTGTTGAGAGGAAGAAAGGTCGACCCCAATGAGAACTTTTGTTTCAATGTCTAGGTTAATTTGATGATAAAGAAAGTTTGATGCGATGATAAAGAGATAGGGGACGAGAGGACAACCTTGCCGCACTGACCTATGTATTGGAAAGGGAGAGGTAATGCCAAAGGTAGTGGCTATTCTTGCTATAGCATCTAAGAATAAGCATTTCACCATACGCAAGAACTTAGATCCAAAGCCAAGTTTAGTCATGGTATACAAGATAAAATTCCACTTAATGTTGTCATAAGCCTTGGCATAGTCAAGTTTTACTAGGAGAATATCTTGTCCATCGTCCTCAGCCCACTTGAAACCTTTCCATGCCACAACCACATTATCTAGAATCTATGTACCAAGAAAAAATCCTATTTTTTGGGGAGATATGATCTGGCCAAGAATTTTTTTTAGCCATAAGGCTAGGCACTTAGCCCAAATTTTATACACTACATTGAGAAGAGTTATGGGATGCCAATTGGAGATATCGATAAGATCCCCAAACTTGGGAAGGAGATGAATTACCCCTTGATTAAGATTGGGCCCAAGGGAACCAGTTAAGAGAGCCTCATTAATGACCTGCAAAAGATCATTACCTACAAAATCCCAATGATTTTGAAAAAATTCCATGGGAAAACCATCATAACCAGGAGCCTTTCCCTGACTTAACTTGGAACAGGCCTCCTGTAGCTCCACCAGAGTGATATCAGCGTCAAGACTTTGTATCATAGTGGAATTGATAAAGTGAGGATAATTGGGGGTGGTAGCTTGGAATGAAGAGATGTCCATTGGGGTAGCTACAAAAAGGGTTTCATAGTGGTTCTTAAGAAAAGAGAGGATATTGTTGTGGTCAGTAATGGTGGTACCGTCACATGAGATTTTATCAATAGCATGCAAAGGGGAAGTAGTATTAAGATACTTAAAAAAATTCCTTACAGTGTTCATCTTGAATATTTAACCAAGTGAGCTACCTTTTAGTTAAGGCACTTTGTGCTTAGTACACATCCCAATGTGGGAAGGCAACTCATGCTCTAGCTAGCTCCTCGTGAACTAGGGTGTTGAAGGGATCTTGAGTTAGTCTACTAGTGAGATGTTCAATAGTGAGGTGAATTTTGTTGTATTCTTGTTTGGCTTGAGTAGCCACTACCTTGCCATACGAATGAGCAATGTTTCGCACTCGACATGAAGCATGATGCCACCAATTAATCCAACCCACCTAATTTAGGGGCGTAGGATCAGAATTCCAAATGTTGGATAGAAGAAGTTGGGTAGTTGGGAAAGAAAAATAGTTGTTGTGTAGTCAGAAAAGATGGAATTTTTGTCAGTCAGGGCTACCATGAATCTTGATAGATATGGAGATAGGAAGATGGTCTGATAAGGTGGCATGGTGATGAACTGTAGTGGCAGAGAAGGCTTGGCAAAAGGAAAGGGTGGAGAAATAGAACCTATCTAACCTACTGTAGATGCGAGTCTGCCCAAGATGGAGATTGCTCCAAGTAAATCTATGAAGGGGAACGCACGTGGAGGTGTCTACCCCATCAAAGAGGTAAAATCTATTCGTAAAGGTGGATCAAGTTTGATACTTGAGATTGGGTAGTTGAAAAAACACCCCTCCAAGCTTATCTTGAGGGAATTTGACCATATTAAAATCTCTTCTGAATATCCAAGGCACTAGGGGAAAGAATTTACAAGTTCTTGCCAAAGGAGAGCCTGTTCTGTGGAGTCGTTTGGGGCATATATCGAGCAAATTCCAAAAGGGCCATGCAGAAATGAGAAGGTGGCCCAGGAGACTCTATGCCCAAAATCAAAACCACTTTGAAGGATTTTAGTTTTCCAGTAGGGTGAGAGGAGAATGGCTACACCTCCTTTCCCACTTTCATGGGATGTCGCTAGGATTGAGAAGTGAGGAAGAAACCAATGGTCAGAAAAGGATAAAAGGCCAGTTGAGATCTTAATTTCTTGAAGGAGAACGAAATCAAAGGCTATATTGATACTATATATAAAGGTGCCTACTTGCTTCTATTAAAGCCTACTAGTAAGGCCTCAAACATTCCATGAAAGGAGGTTCATGGGGAAACAAGGGGTAGTTTGGATGAGAGGTCAACAAAAGGTTTGGAAGCCAAAGTATCAGGTTCTGTTGTTCCTAACAAGAGGGAAAAAGAGTTGTTGGTGGAGACAAGGGCCGTGGAAGTGTGTAGTGAAGAGGAGTTGGTGGGAGAAGTAGAACAAAAGGAAGCTTTGACTCATTTCCTTCCATTGCCCACCACAAACTCATCCTCCGAGACTGAGTTCTTGACGACGTTTGAAGGGATGATATGGATGGAGGTGTTAGTACCTGACTATTGTTTCTGTATCCTAGAGGGGCTACACTAAGAGGAGGATTGAGGAGGAGTTGGGGAAGGAGATCCAAATTTAAAGGATACTGAGGATGGTCATAATGGTGTAAATAGGGAACGAGTTTTCTGAGATGCTATAGGTTGTTTCTTTTTAGCTAGGATGGGACACACCAATATATGATGTTGGGCGCTATGAAAATAGCTACATGAGTTTGGAAGGTAAAAATAGTTCACTTTTTGGGTGAAGGGTTTTCCACCAACAGTGAGGGTTACTGAGGTCTTCCAAAGAGCTATATCCAATTTAATACAATAACGGTGAATTTGAGTTCCATTGATTGCCATACAATGATTGAAAATAATAGGTCCTAGGGTGCTCACAATGTTCCTCTCAACAGATGAGAAAATAAGTGGAAGATTAGGCAGTTCCATGTAATAGGGAATTATATTAAAGGTTGAGTTGTTGACATTAAAGTCAAATCTCCAAGCATGTGCTATTAGGGTTGCATTCCGTGTTGGAAAATTTTTTTGAGAGAGAGCCTTTTCAACTTGAGTGGCATCAGATAATTCTACCAAAATGAAATGTTGAGCATAGTATTGAGCATGAGAAACTTGAATGCCATGGGGCTGAAAGAGGCTTTGGACTTGAGTGTTTAAAGTGGGGGACCTTGGTAAAAACCCCACAATTTGAAAAAAAATAAAGCAAGATGAGAAATCTTTAGAAAATGCTTCAAAAATATCATCAGGTAATAGAAAATCAATTTGAGGTGAGGTAGAGGAACTTCCCTGAGGAAAAGTAGAACCAGATGAATTCGTCATTACGACTCACCCACTCTTGGGCTGCGCACTTTCCCAGCACCGTTCTGCTACCTTGACTGCAGGAAAACCCTCACCACAAGTGTGTATGTTATCATCCTCCAATGTGATATTCTTATTTGAAAGGTTAAATATCTTATCTTCTTTAGACATGACTAAATTATCTAAAATGTTATTCTTATTTCTTATTTTTAATATGATCTACTCTAAGACTTCATCTAATATCAATATTACGTAATTTATCTCTTTTAGTAATATTCATTATCTCTCTAAGAATTTGCATTTCTACCACATTAATTTGTTGTTCTTGTTATTTTTTTTATAGTCCAACATTCAACACAAAATAAAATAGCAAGATTGAATGCTATCTTGTAAAATGATCCTTTTAGTTTTATCCATATTCTTTATTGTATAAAACATCATTGTTCTAACTCTATTTTAACCACTTTAGCTCAATCCTATTTCTTATATCCTTATCAATTTCACCATTGGAATGTACCATTGATCCTAGAAAGAGAAATTGTTAGTAGTAAGAGCCTTAAATTATTATTTGTATTTCATTAATATTTAGAGTTTCATTAAATTGTTACTTATTTTTTTATAAAATTAATTGAATTTGAAAGACTTATAATTAGGTAATCATAAAAAAACTATAGAAATTATTAGTAATTTTAATATGTCAAGAGATATGTTGTTATCCATTTCATGTATCAATATTAGAAATCTAAAAGGAAGCCATAGAAAAATGTTCAAATTGAATGTCAACATTTATGTAAAGTATGAACATCATAATGAATAGTTATTAAAATTACTAGAGATGAATTAGAGAAACTTATGTGATCATTAATTAATGACTATATACTAAAAATATCTTAAATAAGGATTATTACATGCAAAATATGTGGCTTTAATATTCATAATGAATGAAGAAGACTTAAAAGCAATGATTTATAAATTAAATGAATTTTATAGAATTTCTTTTAGAATGAAAATTAATGTCAATAAAACAAAGATCATGCTTTGTAAAACATGAAATGAAGAATACAAATTCTAGATAAGAGATATTAAAATTAACATGATGCATTTCTAGTAATGAGGTGTTAGCCTAGTGGCAAGAGTCTTGAAATAGAAAACTTTGGCCCAATTTTGATTCTAGTAGGTAACACTTAGTTATGTATAAGAAAAATTCTATAAAATAAATTCTAAAATTGATGTACTTTGATAGATTTAATAGAATCAAAATTAACATAAGTGAAATAATTATTATTTGAAATATAGTAAAAGATCTAACTTGAATCAATGTATAACACAAAGATTAGTAGTAGTATGAAGATTTTATATACTTTTAAAAGTAATCGTAAAAAAAAGAGAATTTAGTAGTTAGTAGTAGAAAAAATTAAACAAGTATATAGTATGGGGTCTAACAATGAGGTGATGACCTAGTGATATGGATCTTAACCTGGTAACCCTAGCTCACAAGTTTGATTCTACTAAGTAGCATTGAGTTATAAAATTCTATAAATCTTGAAATGTACTTATGTTTCACTTATTTTGAGTTCCAACATCCCCTATATTTGAAATACATGCTAGTGATTGGTAGTTCAAGTAGTTAGTTCATTGTCTTGTTAGGTAAGAGGTTAGTAGTTCAAGCCATACTTGTAGAATCATTATATTCCTCTATAATTCTTCTAAATTATCAAGTTAGATATATGTCTTGGGTGTACTTATAGTTATTATATTAGGTTTTGATGCCCACTTGAGCTAATCACTTAAGCTAAAGGTAAATATAGTTATATACTTCCAATTTCAATACTCTTTTTCCTCTTACTTTCTTCTCCTTCTACTTCTACCCCTTGATATTTTAAATACATACAAAATATAGAAAAGAAAATATTATTTAATAAATTATATTTGAGATGAAATTTTAAATTTACTATGACATTATTTGTTAAAAGAAACTAATACTATTATAGGCTAAAGCAATTTTTTAATTCGTTACATAAATTTAAATCTAAAAATTTTCAAGTAAAATTTTCTAAAACCTCATCAAGGGATTAGTATTGGTAACAAAAGTATTTTTTTAAAATTAGAATTAAAATAATGAGCTAATGATATCAAAAACATCACTTAACTTAAGAATGAAAATCAAAGTAATGTGGTATAAAAAGTTTAAAGTAATGTACATGAAATGTAAAAAGTTTAATTAAGGTCATTACAGCTAAAATAAATGTTAATGTTTCTAAGGTTATAACTTCTTAAGAATGAATATTGAAACAAACCAATGGGAAAAGATATGCCAATAATGAACAAATATAACTAAGGAATATAACTATGTCTTCCTTGAATGTATATGATAATATCTTTAAAATCAAATAGGAAATAAGAGTTGTAAAAGCATTCATGATTGTGGTAGAGTGGTGTGAAAATAATGAATATATTATTTGAACATTCTAATTTGGCATTATACCTAGGAATGTAATGCAGTAGTCAAAATACATATCTCTCACAAGAAAAATTGTAGGTTTGATACATACCTCTATTTATAGATGTGGTAGTAGTAGAGTAGTCATGTGATCAAATTTTCTTATAGTGGAGCACATCTATACTACTATGTAGGTGGGGATTATGCTACTAGCCTATGTTTCTTTATGTGGTGACTTTAATGTTAGGAATTAAGGTTATCAAGATAAGGATAATTAAGTCCAATCAACAAAGTGTCTATATGTTTCATAATTGTATAAATAGCAAGTGGAAATTTGTATAAACAATGGTTATAACATATCAAAGAAGGTGGAATACATATTGGTCCACAAACCATGATATTAGTATATTAAGTGAGGATTGAATACAAGAAAAAAGACAAAAACTTGTACACATTATGACAACACCAAATCATGTGTTTAGACATCAGTGGTTATAGACTTAGATAGTTGATATATCAAACATAGAATATAAGAACAAAGATACAGAGATAGAAATATTAGTGTATAGGATAGCAAACAACAATAGAGATCATAGTAAACAATCATGAATGATAAAGCCAATGATTACAATCTATATACCATACTATTACAGTGTGTTAAATGTGTATATAAAAAGCTTCTTAGTGACTTCCATTTCATGTAATGAAATCAAGGGACACCTCTTATTTAATACTTATATCTCTTTATATCTAATTAGTTAACATCTTAATTTTATTTATGTGAACCATTACACTTATACATATAGATATGTGTAGCATACATTAAGGCTAATATTTAAAACTTAAATCCTTAAGAATTTTCTTTAAATATGGTAAAACTTTTTAACAATAAAAATAATATATCTTCACTTTTATATAACAACTTTTTTATGGTTAAAAAACTTTTATCCAAACATTTCTTTCAATAAAAATTATGTTTTACTTAGAAAAAATAAATTTAAGAGTATCATAGTTATAGGAAAGAAAAAACTAATGAGGATTCATTTTTTATTTTTCATTTTTTATTTTGGCAATGATGATGATATTATGAAACTTATGCATTTCTTCAAGTTACCAAAGCTAGTTACTAAAAGTTTTAGAAACATGTTTTAACAATTATGGTTCTATGTAAATCCAATTTTCTTGGTTATATCTCCATAGTTATAATTGTCTCTCAAAATGAGGAAAAAGAAATTGTAGTAAGAAAATTATAGAAGGTAATTTTCTATGAAGGTGTGAATAACACAACATAAACATAATGTAATAGAGATAAAGCACCAAATGAAGCTATATAACTTTATAAATCATCACTAATACAACCTTCTAGAAATAGTTTTAATAATTTATTTAGCAATCTTAAAATACAATAAAGCATCATATTCATGCAATTCAATATTATCTTCAATATCTGATTTATTTATGACATAGAAAGAGAGGAGCTATGAAAATTCCTTAACAACAATGAAAGATTGAGAATGAGAGGACGAGAAGAATGTATAAGGATAAGATGCAGAGACCATGGTATTTAGTGTTGTAGAAATTACCTACTTAAGCACAACATGATCCATGATTAAAGAAGCATGTGGAATAGTCACATTCTTAGAAACCAAGATATTAAGAAGCTCACTTATATACTTAGAAACTTGCATAATATTCTTTGATGGTTTTGGTTACTTAAGGAGTCAATGAGTCTTCTTTTAAATTTCTAGATTCTTAAGAATATTTTCCTTTTTCTTTTATAACTTTTGCTTGATTTTTTAAACCTCCATACCAAAATATCTCCTAATTGTTACAATGTTCTATGATGAAATTTTCTCTATATAATTTTTATTATTTTGATCAACAATTATAAAGGTTACCTTTGCTTGAAATTTCTTATTTTTGTCCTTTATGTTTTACAATTTCACGACAATAACTATGGATGAGTACAAATCTTTAAATTTCATTAGCAATAATAGCTCCTTATTGGCTTGTTTTCATCTTTCTAATAGCTGAGCACTTATTATTTTGTATTATTTAAAGTGCTATTTAATAAAGCTTTTTGATGACCTTTGAATTTCTTGGTCTTTTAGTTTCTAGTTCAACTCATTTACCCATGTGATAACATCAAGATGGATGGACTAGGTTTCTACTAGTTTCTCCTCTATCTTTATGCTTTGCATAAAATAGACTGTTAGTTAGAGAGATGATAGTTGACTACATAAAATAGGAATAAACTAGAGAGAGGAGTACCTTGTTAGTTAGAGAGATGATAGTTGACTACTATGAAGATCACTACATGTTCATTATCATCCTCTCCATGACCTTAGATTACATGTGCTTAATACTATACTCATTCAAGTTCTTCTAGGTGGAGAAGTTATAAATATACACTTCTAGAATATCTTTCTTGATGGTTGATTTTAAAAACTCAATCATAGTCTCATACTACAAGAATTTGTTTTACATAGCATAGGGATGCATGACCAAATCCATGGTGCTACCCTCCATAGATACATTAAGAGGATCTGACCATGTCTTATCTAAAACCATCATAGCTTCTATGATTTCCTAATCTCATTCGTACATGTTCTATCTTTTCAAAATAGCAATCATGATAATATATAAATTGTTAATGGCTTGAGTATCCCATGTTTTCAAAATAGCAACCATTGTTGGATAGACTATGATCAAGAAGATTTTATTCAGGTTCTAGAGGATTTAAAATATTATGAAAAGCATTGTGGTGCTTTGCTTTTTGTATTTCAACTTTTAGCAAATTTACTAGATTTTAAATTGGATTCTTTCCTCATCTTTTATTTAATATTTTAAGATTATTATGCATTCTTCTGGGTCTTCTTATGGGACAAGTAGAGATCATGTAGAGTTTTGATATTTTAGTATCTTCAAAGGCTTAATGTGATTGATTTTTGCTATGTAATGTATTTTTTGTGACATGCACATAATTTGGCTCTATCTCTTTGGATTTTCGTACAATGATACTAGTTTTTAGGTTTTTATTGTTATAGTTATTTATTTACATTGTTAAGTTTTCTTATACTTATATTACAAGGTTCAACAAAATAAAAATACTTTGTTGACTATCATAACATAAACATAAATATTTGAACATACTATGAATATTATAGTATTCATGGTATTACTCACAATAAATATATCTTCATTATAAGCAATGATAAATTGACAAAAGTAATATTAAACAATGTATCTCTATTATTATTTTTTATCTATTTTACACTAAAAATAATTAGAATCAACACATATATAGGTTAAGAGAAATGGTCATGTCAATAGAATAAATAGATACAATGAATAGTTAAAATTAGTTAAAAATGTAAATAACTGAAATACTTATAAAAAATTTTAGCTAATTAAGTATCAACAACATGATGGTATTGGACAACATAACAATGTGCTTCAGATATATGCAATATTATTAATATTATCTTTGTTACCATTTTGAGCTTAATAAAATACAATAAATCTTCAACAACACCCCTCAAGCTTAACATGAAAAATTACAAGGTTGTTTTACAATCTAAAAAAAATTCCATGACATTCATAAAATGAGTGATAAAGAAAAACATCACTTCATTACTAGTGATTTATAAGCATAGTCAATTGTTGTGGATTAATGCTCTAAAGTATAATTTCTTTTAAGAAAATGCATTTCCTAATGACCACCACATGACTAAGAAAATCCTTAGTTATATCTCTAATTAGTAAATTTAATATTATTTTAAGTAGAAGATAGCAGTTAGCAAATTTTATTTTCCAAACTAATGTTGTAAGTTATTTTGGTCTTTTTTAAATAATTCTTGAAATGCAAAAAAAAAGGCCTAGAGATATCAAGGGTAATTTTCTCCTTTAAAACATGTTACAACATAATCAAATACAAAAACATAGAAAAGAACTACATGGTTATCATGAAAATTTAAAGGGTTAAATAACTTCACCATCTAATATAAGAGATTATAAATAAGTAAATACAAATAAAAAAATTGAATAGTTTAAATCATCAGTCAATAAATGAGTATATATCTAATTTCATCAAATTATCAAAAATGTTTAATGATGATTCAAGCTCAATTTAGAAATAGAATCCCTCACAATGGACTCTTCAAGGACCATAAGAGTTTTAGAGGATAGTGGTGAAACATCTTCAGTTGATTCCTTCACTTATGGATTAACCACAATCTTCAACATGTCAACTCAAAATTTAGTGTAAGCTACCATAAGAAATAGTGAAGGTCATAGCCTTTACCAAGGGTAAATTTTAACGATTCCTTGAAGTGGTTACAAAATTTTGATTCATAACCTATTCTTATAGATCTCTCATTGTGGCATCTAATTTCTTTCATTTTGCATAAAACATTTATAATAGCTCAGTCTTTTGTTTGGTGAGATCCTTTATGTGGTTTTGTAGGGAGTCCACATCTTCTTGTAATTTAAAGATCTTATTTTGCATTGTGAGTTTATCACTTTATAATTTCATAGTTCTCACTATTAATTCCTCTACTTTACTTTCAAGCTCTATCTTTACATTGGAACTCATGGTGTTGATTACTTATATTAGTATAGATAATTCTTGTTATTACTTTTTTGCAACCTTTATTACGTTTTCAATCTCTTCTTTAAATTTTGAAAAACCTTTAACATATTTCTTTTTTTC
>MNCI01007647.1:19600-32925 GCA_015680685.1 Gnetum montanum
GATGATTAACCTTAAGTGTTCCATAAGGCGCGTAAGCACTTAGTCCTTGGAGTTCGATCGGATCGCATGTGTAATGCTCGTATTCGTATGGTTGAGTGTAGGGATACCTCGCCACTCATCAACTAAGATCTTAACTAGAATAATTAGCAAATATAGGAGAGATTGGAGCACAAAACTTAACAATGCCCTTAACAATTATCACACTACGGGCATGCACTGGGGAAAGAGTTGAGATGANACATCTGCGATATCGTGTCGTCCCCTGCAATATCACATATGTGATATCACAGCTTGTCGTCATGCCTATAAATAAGAGGCGGCTTTCCCTTGTTTTCCCATCTAGATCTAGACCCTTAGCCAAACTATAGCAGTTTTACCATTCTAGAGTTAGAATAATTTCCATGTGCCCGCAGTAGGAGTCTCAAAGTGAACGGATCTTTATTCAAGCAATTTATACCTGAGCACAAAATTGTGTACGGAATAATGATAACTTTCTGATAAACCTTGCAGCATATGGACTAAGCTAAATAGGACTTTAATTGTTGTTAAATGTTTAAATGCTTTCTTAGATACTTAATCTCTCTCAACCCTTCACTCTCTTAGTTAAGTGCATTCAGTATGACCGCTTCAAGCATGTATGCTACACTTGGTAACCCAGTAACGAATAGTGTTTGGAAATCCCAGTAGTGTTGCACTGGTTCAGAGTGTGTACGGCAAGTGAGAATGGATACTGCTGCTAAGACGATTAAAGCTTAGTTAGTGAAAGTTAGTTACTTAGTCTCTTCACCCTTTCCTCTCTTAGCATAGGCGATAAAAAGATAAAAGACATAAAAATCATGTACCTCAAGCTCACTTAACCATACAACCGTGACAAATACAAGTAAGCTTGGGAAGACAACGATGATTAACCTTAAGTGTTCCATAAGGCGCGTAAGCACTTAGTCCTTGGAGTTCGACCGGATCGCATGTGTAATGCTCGTATTCGTATGGTTGAGTGTAGGGATACCTCGCCACTCATCAACTAAGATCTTAACTAGAATAATTAGCAAATATAGGAGAGATTGGAGCACAAAACTTAACAATGCCCTTATGGCTTACTGCTCAACATGAAAACTCCCTATAGGCTATTCTCCCTATGAGCTAGTGTACGAAAAATCACCAACACTTCTTATTCAATCTAAGCTTTGTACACTTTCAATAGCCTGTGATGAGTGGCGAGGTACCCCTACACTCAACTATACGAATACGAGTGTTCATGCATGATCCAGTCAAACTCCGCAGATGGGCTAGTTGTGGTCTCTAGATAGTTACACATTGATCATAGTTTGCTATCTTCCCACCTAGACTAGTATTTTCTTTGTTACATCTTGGACCTCATGTGCTACTTCTGAGATTACCAAGCGTATATTACTTGAGTGCTCCTATTTACGCTATGGGGTTACCAAGTAGTTACACGTAAATGTTCATGATTAAGTTGTACACATTTTGCATTTAACAATGGGAATAATAAATGATGGTAAGGAAAGATTAATTAAGAAAACAATAAACAACAATAACATAAATAATTAAAACTAATTGAATGTTGCAATGATGAAGTAATCTCGATCTTTATTGTTGGTCATGTGCATGTCCAAGTATGTCACACTCGAATAAAGGTTTCGTACAATTACAATTATCACACTACGGGCATGCACTGGGGAAAGAGTTGAGATGAACTAAAGAATGACAAAAAGACTCTATACTAATTCTAACTTTAACTTGATTCTAACTCCTCCTTCCTATGCACCTAAATGTGGTATTTATAGGCTTAAATAGGAACCACGATATCGTGTATCTGATATCATTATCCAGACAACAATATCGCGTACCCAATATCGAGGGTTCAATATCAAGGGTCCGATATCAGGGGTTCGATATCAGCACCTAGTTAACAAGGGTTCAATATTAGGGGTCCAATATCAGCACCTGGTTATTAAGGGTCTGATATTAAGGGTCCAATATCTACACCTAGTTAACAAGGGTCCAATATCAAGGGTCCGGTATGAGCACCTGACAAACCATGATTCATCAACCTGTGACCTTGACTTTGACCTTAGTCTAGCATAGAAAGAAAGACTGGTCAACCTTAATGTGCTAGATGAGAATAGATTAGTGGACCTATTTTTGAATGAAGTGCACAAGGCATTCAACAAACAATGCCATGACCTCAAAATAAGAAAAGTAAAATTTCATCCAGAAGATAAGATCCTTTGCCGGAACCCCACACATGTGCCACAACGAAGCAAGTTCCAAACATTGTGGGAAGGGCCTTACATCATTTATTAAAATTTTCCTTCTCAGGCCATGTTGATCTACAAATTTGAGAGCCCAAACAAGAAGCAGTTGGTCAATATGCAACAACTTAAACCTTTCCATGAGCCCAAGCAAACTAGTGTAACCAACACCTCCTCAGATGGACAACCATGCTCAATATTTCAAATTTTCTCCTTTTAACTCAGTTGTGGAGGAGATGGTCATTCATGCTAATTAATCAAAGTGGCTCCTTAGTTTTTACGTTTTTTGTTTTAGACCTTTTTAGTTTTACACTTTCTTTGTTTTGCATCATTTTTTTTTTGGTTTACAACATTGTTAGTACATTTTTCTATTTCTTACATATTTTACAACTTTTTCTATATTTTACTTTATTTGGTTTGAATTTCTTTAAAGTTTTTCTTATGTTTATTTTGTCTTGTTTTTTCTTTCTTGCCAACAGGACACAGTGCAGTTGTGGCTGCTATTGATGCTGGTTTATACTTAATGCTATTTGATTGCTAATGTCTGAATTCTATCTTTGAATTTTAATGATTGATAACTAAGGCACAATTTATTTTTCATGGAACAAGCAATGAGTCCACATCATCTACCCATCCACAAGAACTCTATGGTGTTCCTAGTTTTGGCAATATGAGGTCCCTTTCATTAATAATACTTTAACGAACTTATGACCTTGGTAGTTTCTAAAATTAGAAAAGATTAAATAGATTGACAAGGGGTTGACTTTAAGGGGACTCAATGATCTTTGTACTTTTCTACTCTCTTAAGTGCATGAGTGTTTTCATGGATTTCTTACCATTTCATTGTCGACTAATAACAAGAAGCTAAAGTCTTTGCATGGTGTGATTCCCATCCCAAAATCCATGAAAACATAAAAATTTCAAAAAGAAAAAAAAATAACAACAATGATGGAAATACAAAGCTTACCCCTTAGACTCAATAACAAGCTACAAGCACTAGTTATTGGACTAGAAAGACATGTTACCCATGCCTGAAGGTCCCCTCTAACTAAGGCCCTTTCTCACTTCCTGCTTATCTTTTATTTTCTTTAAGGAATGGTGAATGATCTATGGGAGCATTCTTGTGCCTTGAGGGGGTGGGTTGGTCTAAGAGTATCAATGTGAAGTCACTGGAAGTGGTTGGTTTTGATTTGGACTAAGGATGGACTTTGTCAGGTTGTCTTAACCATAAGATCCACAAGGGATTTCATGTGACCATAATTCGAGACATCATTCCACCTTCTCTTCCATTCGTTATTGCTTTCCATCATTCACCTCACTGTTGGTTTTTCATGGTTTTGTTTAATATCTTAGTTTGATGTGTCAAAATTCTTAGGTAAGTTCTTACAGGATTTAGTCCTTAACTTTCCACAACCATTAATCAATCATGGGACCCATGGACTACTTGGTTTGAAGGCATGTAAGGGCATTAAGGGCATGAGCCTGCTTTGGGGAGGACCCACTTGCATACCTCTTGGTTGGATTAGTTAAGTTTCCTATCCTTAAGCATTTTTGCAATCAAATCCTTTATGTGACCCATCGGTGACATCTAATTGTGCACTCCTTCACAATGTCTTCCAATGACAAACTCTTTTTTTGTGAATTATCTAACCCTCTTCAAGCATTTCATCATGTTCACGACTTTTTTGGCTTTCTAAGAACTTCACATTGTGTTAAAAACTCTTTATTTTTTCCTTATCTTTAATGTTGAGAATTTTTAGAGCCCAAAACCTTCCTGAGCCCATCACTTTCAAACTGCTTGTCCAATTTACCTTATTTTTCAGTCCTACCGCTATCGGAGGTACGCTCTATGTCATGGAGGCTACCTTTTGGGATGAAAATTTTTCCAACTCCCACAAAAGTTTAACTAATGAATTAACTTTAAAATTATCAGTTTATGAAAGTTAAACCCTTCCAAAAAACTTTGGTGACCTTATTAATCAAATAATATTAAAATAATCAATCTGCCATAGTCATAACTTAGTCAAGTGTAACGACCCAAGGAGAGAATGTACCTATATATTAGAAACACATCACACATTAATCCTTGATTTTGTTTTGATCATGGATGACACCAAAAAAGGAAAGCATGGATTGGAAGTGGGACTATTCCAACTAAGGCGTAAGTAGCCTAGAATTAGAAGGGGATAATAGCCTAAACAATCCCCAGAGCAAGTAGCTAGAACCCATGCAACGAGACCTCTTTGGGACCGTTTGATCTCTTTGTCATCTTTAAGCTACCAGAGGGGTTTGGATGTTAGTTTTTGCTAGGGAGTTAACTCTTCTTGTCATAAACACGAAATTTTGTAAAAGATTGTAACTTTGTACACTCAGTTAGTCAATTAATCAATAGTCCCATACCTTCCCAATGTTTTGTAAGGAACTTATTCCTCCTCTTGTTCACTCGAGGATGAGTTTTCATTCAATCATGGGGGTATGATGAATCGTATTTTGTCAAGCCCCAATATCAGACCCCATGTAGTGATGTCAGATATCTGATATCACGGGATGTGTGTCGGCCAATAAATGTAGCACTTGGGTGCATGATTCATCCATCTTTTTCATTAGTTGTAGTGAAGTTCTTGTAGTTTATTTTTTCCAAAGTTAGAATATTTTTTGAGTGCCTGCAGTAGGAGTTAAAAGAGTGTATGGATCTTTATTTGAGCATCGATGTACTTGAGCACCTTAGTGTGAACAGTAATCAAGATGAGCTTTCTTGATCAAACATTGCAGCACTTGGACTAGATTAATGTTTGCTCACGCATTTATTATTCAAGCACTTTACTTTAATTCATTTTAATTAAGCAATTAATACCGATTAAATACTAATTAATTAATATACATAAGTATGATCACTTTGAGCATGCGTTAACACTTGGTAACCTTAATAGTGCCCAACGCTTGGTAACCTAGTGGCATTGAAACGTGTTTAGGATGTGTACAATAAGTGGGGATGGATGCTTATGTTAGGATTAGCTAAGAATTATATTAGTTAATAGATTAATTAAACCTTTAAATTTTGTTTCCAACTCTTAGGTGACTAAACCCTAAAAGATAAAAATGATAAAAATCATATGCCTCAGTTACACTTAACCATACATTTACACTTCACAAGTGGAGCTGGGAAGACAACAATTGCAACTGTGAGATTTACCTCCTAAACCCAGTGTACTTAAAAATCTAAAGTCTTCGGAATTCAACCAAATTGTTGAGTGAATGCTAATGATTCGTAAGGTTGGGTGTAACGTATACTCGTTGCTCATCAATGGCATTGCATATAATTCCAAATAAATTCACTAGAGAAATATGAAATCCACTAAAAAAATTACATGTATTGAAAAAACATCAAAATCCCTTACCATCACCTATGTGCATGTAAGTTAAGAGGTTCTCAACAAAATTAAACAACACAAGCTTATTAATTGAAAAGCCAAAACAATTTCTAATCAAAGTGCGGTTACAACGAGTTGGAAAAGCAATGGTCTTTTTAAAAGCAGGGCGTAGAGTGTAAATAAATAGCACTTGCGGAGAAAAATATAATAACAAGCCCGAGAAGGAAAGTTACAACCCATAACTCAATATCTCGTGTCTTTAAAATACTATTGCCAACATATGCTTCTACACGTGTATGTTTTCAAGTTAAGTTGTTATTTTCTAGTCCTTTAAATCCCTAATTACACCCGCCTAGCTTTTATCTATATATATTCTGTATACATCCCGTCTCTTGGTGTCTTCTTATATTTCTCTTTGCTTTTTGAATTCTTAACAGGTTTTTAATCATCCACCACGGTATTAATTTCTACGAATTCAACGCTTACAGTGATAGACTGTATTTTCAAATTGGGGACCGATAGATGGAGATTCAGAATTCAGTGCTGCAATTTTTGCCGCGCTGTGTTTACATCAAACAAAAAGCAACTGACACCGCAGAAATCAGTTGTAGCCTTCAGAAGCACGAGCTGAAGCGAAAGCGTGAGGAAGTTCAGCCGGAGAAATTTGTAGTCGAAGATATTTGTCACAGCGAACCAGAGAATCAGAGGAAGGAGAAGAAGCCGAAAAGGAATGATGAGGACGAATATGAAGGTAGGGATATTTTTCACAGAGAACTGGAGAATCAGAAGAAGAAGAGGAAGTCAAAGGTAAAGGATGAGAATAACAAAAATGAAGTTAACGATATTTGCCACAGCGAACCACAGAATCGGAAGGAGACGTCGAAAAGTAAAATGATAGATGAGGCAGGTGAGGCCAGCATCGATATTTGTCAGAACGAACAAGTAGAGAAGAAGAAGTCGAAAAGAGAGGAGAAAAATGAGTAGAGAAAAGTTAGCGACGTTACTTACAGCAAACCGGAGAATGAAGAAAAGTCGAAAAGGAAAGGGAGAAAAGAACGGGCAAACCGGTTGTTGCTAGGAGAGTTGATAGCAGAGTTTTTCAGGAGGCGTTGTTACGAAAATTTAAAATGAAATGGAATGAATGGATAAATGGATAAATGGAATGAAATGAAAATTTAATAGATAAATGGATAAATGGAATGAAATGAAGATAATTCTGTTACATTTTCTTTACAGATTCTACAGGATCTTCATCAACCTAGCAAATTGCTTTTCATACCATTTAGCTTAATTTCTGAATCTACAGGTACTTCATTTTATGAAGACTTCAAAATATTTTTTTCAACTAGGTCTTATGAATATAATAGCATTCATATGAAGCACCTTATGTTTTCAAAAGGATGAAGAATTAATACTAGAGAGAAAAATACTAATGAAATGATAGGACAAAGTAACATCTACATGGACTTCTACTTTCTTTGCACGTTTGTAAAAGGAAACATTAGAGATGTAGAATCTATTAAGTTGACAATAAATTCTATAATTTCCTTGTTGATCATTACACCAAGTATAATACTTCTCATTCAAATGAGATGGAAATACAAAGCTAACATTAGAAATAAAAAATTTTTTCTTTGAAATTGCATCCATCTTCTTTTTCATGAGAAGACACATTAGGAGTAGACCACCAAGTTTATCTAATGACTTTTAGCCATATTAAAACTACCTCTAATAATCAAAGAAACTTTAGGCAGAGATTGAAAATATTTTAAAGCATCTAATCGATCTTTAAAATTATTAGGAGCATAAATATTTTAGAGTTCAAAGTCACCTTATTCACTATAACAAATAATCCAAATAACTCTTCCGAGGTTGTCAAAACCATAATTCAAAATTTTTCCACTCTAATTCTTATTAACAAGAATAGCAACACCTCCTTTATTAACTTCATGAGCATTAGAAAAAATAATGCAATTTTTTAAAATACATTACTAACAAAACTAATATCATAAGTTGAAATCTTAATTTCTTGAAGGAAAAGAAAATCTAGAGATAAATGTTGATTTAAAAGATGTGGGAGAGGAGGCCCCCATCCTTGATTTTTCAAGCTCAGCATTTGTCTCACAATCTATGTCATTGATAAGTGAAAAAGAATTATATGATAAAAAAACATTTAGAATAGTAGTAGAAGTATAAAGAGAATAAGATACCTTTGGGGTTTTTTAATTGAAAGTAGTATTTGTAGACCTTTTCTTTTTATGTTTCACTAAGTAAAATTTATTTGCATTAATATTTTTATTGTTGGTCCTTGCTAAAAATTTATTTTATCTAAAGAGGAATTTTCTTTAGATATCAACAATTTAAGGTATGAAAGGTAAGGAATAAACTATTATATTTTGGTGGCTAATTTAAACTATTTTTGCATATATTTTGGTGGCTAATTTAAGGTATGAAAGGTAAGGAATAAACTATTATCTAATCTCTAATTATCCTAACTTGTATTCTAACTATTCCTAGCATAAGTATCCGGTCCCATCTTCCGAGCATGTTCTGAGCATCTCCTAACACTTCTGGGTTACCAAACGTTAAGCATCACTGGGTTTACCAAGTGTTTGATTTACGTTCGAGATGGTCGTACTTATGGCCTTTACGAATTACGAATGAGTAATAGCAATTGAAATAATAATAACAGAAACCTAAGTAATTAGCAAGTAATTAACAAAGCATAAACATATTAAACTACTGAATGCATAAAATAGCTAAGTCCAAATGCTGCAAGGAATGCTTGAATAGTTCATCTTTATTGCCGTCACACCAATGGGCTCAGATACATCAACGCTCAAATAAGGAGCCGATGACTTTTCTTACACCTACTGTGGGCACTTAGGTTTCTATTATTATTATTCTATCTCCTACAGGAACAAACTGTAAGAGCTTCACTACAATTGACTGAAAGATGCTTAAATGAGGCAAAAGGCCCTCTTATTTATAGGCCAAGAAAGGCGGCTATGTAAACGGGGCCACATCGACGCAGGAAGGCTACGTCGACGGGCTCACATCGACGCGACCCAGTCGACGTAGGACTTAATGACACTTCATCATACCCCCATGACTGAGCAAAAACTAGTCCTTGAGTTACTTTACAATTTGGAAGGTATGGATTCTTATTAGCAACACACATAACTAAAACACGTACATGACACACATGAATTTGACCAAGTGCCTGAGTTATAGAGAAGAACAAATTACAAAAATGGCAGTGTTCAGAGATAAAATTGAATACCTGGTTGGTCCTGGAGCCTCTGGTGTGTAGAATGATGCACAAAATTGCTAGAGAAGATCACACTGTCCCTGGGGGTGGTGGTTCTGATGGACCTTCTCCAGCCTCTGGTCCATGCATTGGTGGCGGCATGAATGACAGTTGCCCAGCGACAGCTGCAACTTCTGGAGGCAGCCGGAAAGCCTCCAAGAGAGCCCTCATCTTTTCTTCTTTGCTTCTGGGATCGTTCACGGTCCAGGAAGCTTCTCAAATGTGTGCTGGAGCTGGAACTTCCCAAGGGCAGAGCAGTGCTGGAAAGAGTTCTTTTAAATTGACAAACTAGGCTGCGAATTGCTTGCGTTCAATGTTGAACGCTCGGATTGATGCCTGCAGCTACTGGTAGTCATTCATTCTTCAGGCCAGGTCCTTCGTGACTATGCGTTATCCTTCAAAGCTTAGGCATAGGACCTCGAGTTCTACGTTTGCTATTTCCAGCTTCTATTTTTTTGCCTTGTGCACCTGGAACTCACCCTCGTATAGGGAATATGGGGCAGCCACTTGCTTTTCTAACTCTGACGACGATCTTCCGGCTGTGAGCATAGCCAGATTTGCATATCGAAGGTTGACCAATTCCATGTATTCTGTCATTTCCTCAATCTGCAGCTCCTTTAGGCGAATTTCTGCTTTGTTGTAGGCGTTCAACCCATCAAAGATAGATGACCATACCTCGCCTCCCTCTTGAAGCTACTAGAGCGCTTGGTTCATCTTGGCTTTGGCAACTTGCATGTGCTTCTCGTTTACCTCCTTCTGCAATCCCACTTGGTCCCTGTAATGATTTTTAACTTTTTCAAATTTCAGGGCCTCACTTTTCCAAGCGGAAATCTCGATTGCAGACTTCTGTCACAATGCCCGAACCTCCTCCATTGACAGATTTCGATTTTCAGCTGCCAACCTTCTTATATCTGCATTCACCCTGACTAGCTCCTCTTGCTATTGGTGGATAAAATTTTTCATGTGTTCATTCTCCGCACCAACATTACGCAGGCGATGAACTTCCACGGTCAACTGCACGTTCTCCTAGCGAACCTCCACCAAGTCCTTCTCTAAGTGATACGCTCGGGCATCTGCTATGGCCTTGTCAAGGATCGTTGTCTCTCGCACATCCTCAACAACCTGAAGTTTAAGCTAAAGCTATTGAAAAGCTTCATCTCTGGCGATTTCACGGTTGAGGATGGCTGGATCGGCAAGCTGGGCTCTTAATTGGGCTACCTCAGTTGCCAAGCGCTGACAAGCGACTTGAGCAGCTTCAAGTTGCCCTTCCAAAACAAGGCTCTTGCCCCTTGCCAAGAGCAGCTCCGACTAGGTTGTAGTAATGGTGTCTGGAAGGTCAAAGACATCTGGAAGTGGTTGCCCAGTTCCCACCAGTTGGTCCAATAGCTCTTCATGTTGGGCTGCATCGATCTTGCTACACGAAGTTCCAACAAACACCTGTACATCTTGTGGTCCATGAATGTTTGGTACAGGTGCTGCCGGTGCATTGAGAACCGTAGCAATCATGCCAAAAACCACTTCAGCTACAACTTCCTGTCCCTGGTGCTGCATCACCAGGACCTTCACCCCTTCACCATCTTCCAAGCGCACCGAAAAGGTAGCAGCATTCCCTGAGATTTCAGGAAATAACTGTTGGGTTGCAGTTGATACATCTTGAATGCTTGGATATGTTCTAGTTGGAATTGGTGCTCGAGTGATAGAGAATATCGGCCCTGCCCGTTCAAGCAAGCTGACTGATTGAGCCACTTGTTCCAGGTGACTCATGGCAGGACGATAGACCAAAGTATCCTCTCCTCCAGTTTGACCGGATTGCTCTTGCTGGCTCAAGAGTGTTTCCCGAATCTCACGGATGTATTCTACAGTGGTTTGCAAGCCCGGCTACGTTGTTTGTGCAGATGGTGGAGGTGGTTGCTACTCTTCCTCAGTCTATGTGGTGGCAGGAGTTTTTTCTTTCATCATCTCTAGTCATGAGGCAATTGGGGCACACCGGATTATGTCATTAGAGTAACGTGCTATCCCTGCTCGTTTGCATAACTTTTAGATTAGGTAGGGAAAAGGGAGAGCGCATCTTCCACGTTCGTTCTCAGCGAACCTTTTTTCAATCTCCAGAAACAATAGTTGTGAAAGACTCATGGGAAATTTCCCACTCAAGGTGGCACATGCACGAGCAAAGAAGGCTATGATCTTGCTGGGTCTTACCGTTGGATTCAAATGGTAAGATGCTATCTTGGAGTATACTCTCTTCGCCATGGTCAAGGAGCCAAATTCCTTGCACTCAACCCCATAGCACCGTTGGATTCATTGTGCCTTTACCTCTGGATCAGCTTGTTTTGGAATTTCTGCCACATCTGCCCCAATTTCAGGCAACCCCAGAGCTTGCACTATTTCTTCTGAAGAGTAAGAGACATAAATGTCTTTGATTCTTACTCTTGACCTTGGTTACTGATTCGTCCAGAAGAGATAAGTTTCTCCTAAGTGCCATTCACCACTGGTTGTGATGATTGGCCACATCGGAGAGTTCTGCAGCTGAAGCCTCACGTCTTTTGGAGCGTTCGCGAGGAATGATCCAAAATTTAGCTCTTGGAGGACCATCCATTGCACCTCGTGTGGCATGATAGCATCAAGGTAGGCTTGGGTCAGGGTGACCTCAAGCCGTGGTGCTATCCCAAGAGTCTCATCCTTGAGCGATTGCCTATCGAGAATCTCCTCTTTGAGAATCTGGTGAACAAATTCCACCTCAGGTCTTTCACAGAAGGGCCCAGTTGCATGAAAGTCCTCCACATACTCTGGTTGTTGCACACCTTGTCCCCTTCTCGTATGTGGGTGCTTGTCCCTTGGTTGAGACGGTCCTTCGTCCCTTGGATGCCTCGGTTTGGGTGCCATTTGAAATCAAACATAACCGCCCGTTAGACCATTCATAAGTAGTTTAAGATGGTCTGTATATACTTTCTCAGTTTGACCAAGTTATGTTAATGGCATAGGCACACCGTTATGTTTCCCGGAGTGTTAAGTTAGGGGTTAGGGCCAAAGTTTTTGTAATTAACAATCTAATTAATTAATTAATTAGTTATAGTTAGTTTCACAAAGGCACCACCCCCCACGACTGAGAGCATACCTTCGGTTGCTTAAAAGGTTAAGGATCGGTTGATGAGAACTCGCGACAGAATGTAGGTGCATTGGGAAAAGTTAGGTAGAAAAAACGGTTAAAACTCCCCTCAGTTTGGACCCCAAATGATGAAAAATGGCAAAGTGTGGCGAGGTATATATAGGGGTTAGGCGCTGTGTTGACGGAGCTGCGTATACGTGGTCGCATATACACAGTTACTGTGTCGACGGGGCCCTGTCGATGCAGGGGTGTTCACCCGTTGACGAGCGTTGACCAACCCATAAAAAACCCGAAATGATGAATTTGAAACTCCAAATTGAGGTGGTTGAAGCGCGTGAAAGGCCTGGACATGGCTAAGGACATGAGGAAGGAAATTAAATGTCAAAAAGAGACAAAAAGAGGAGAACAGGACTCAAAAAGAACTCCGTGGGTAATAAATCGAGCGATGGGACCCAAAAACTAGTCAACCATGAAATCCAAAGGAAGGAAGAGTTAACAAGCGGGACCAAGGAAATGCAGGTGGGTCCTCCCCATAGCAGAACATAGCCTTAGTAGCCCTTACATAGCCCTCAACACCGAGGTCCATGGGCCCCGGGGCCAAGAATGGTGTTCGCCAGGTAAGAATCTGACCCAAGAGATCCCTCCAAGGCATGGGAAACCCATGGATACCACGACACACTTTCACGACATAAAACAAGTAGTGAGGTGAGTGGCAGAGAGAATTGGATGAAGATAGAGACAAGAGAATGGTATTCCGATCGTCGATCACAGGAAACCCCATGTGGAGATGTGGTGAAGTGACCCGATAGAATCATTCCAAAGTTCAGACCCAAAACCATCCGCATTCAGTGACATCGCAGTAATAGACGAAGTCCTAGCCATCCTCGGCAACAGCACCAATGATGAGAGGCTAGGTACCCCTACGCCCAACCATACGAATCATGGGCATTCACACACAACCCGGTCAAATTCCGTAGACTGTAAGTACTTAACATACATCATACTTTAACCAGTGGAACTCTAGGTTAGAACGGTCATTGTCTTCCTAACCTCACTTGTGATGTTCTGTTTATGATGGTTAAGTGAGACTAAGGCTAATGATTTTTATAGCTTTTTGCATATATTTTGGCGGCTAATTTAAGGTATGAAAGGTAAGGAATAAACTATTATCTAATCTCTAATTATCCTAACTTGTATTCTAACTATTCCTAGCATAAGTATCCGGTCCCATCTTCCGAGCATGTTCTGAGCATCTCCTAACACTT
>MNCI01007652.1:5850-16061 GCA_015680685.1 Gnetum montanum
CTTTGAAATCTTCAACTCTTCTGATTCCATATCTACTTCTTAATACTTTTCTACATCAAAGAGTTAACATCTAAGCTACTTCATTTTATCTAATATATAAATGTAGGCACTTGTGATGACTTCTTATGGCTCCATGCATATAGTAAAACTACATCTTTCATCTAAAATGAGCCAACAAGTTTCATCTTGTTTTGTGACTATTACATAGGCACTTTTGCACAATCACTAACTTTGCATATGATCTATATTTTGTGATAGTTATATGTCTAATTACCCAAATTTTTTGCATGTAGTTGCATCTAGTGTCACTATATGCAATTTATGGAACCATCTTCTTCCCTATAACTCCATGCTCATTCTCCTTAGAGATTTCCAAGGATAGGTTCCTAATTCATAACTTAGCATCAATTTTAGCTAACAAAGTCCTTCCCATAATGATGGGAAATTTTCCTTTGTAGTTATCCACATGGATTACCAAGAAATTGGTAGGATATGATTACCAATTAATGATGATCACAATGTCTTCCATAAATTCCAAGAAAAGGATGATAGACTCATTAGAAAAATTTAACCTAATATTTTCTTTTTTCATAGGAGATAGATTCNTCAAGAAAATGATGATAGGCTCATCAGAAAAATTTAACCTAATATTTTCTTTTTTCATAGGAGATAGATTCTAGGTTTTGTAGATCTTTTGCGAAATCAAGTTGACTTTAGAACTTGAATCTAGTAGACCCTTGCAAGGAGCTACATTACAAGCCTTCTAAGCTTAGTTTTCTTCTAATAAGATTTCTTGCCTTTATTCATTTAGTAAATACATAGGTCAACATGATAGTTTATACAAAGGAAGCACTCTATTATAAATGTAGCTTGTGAGGTATCTGAAAGGTTTTCAATGTTTGGTCCATAGCTATAGATGCTTGCATAGGTTTAGATGGACTAGTATGTATAAAGAATGGATGTTGTTGATACTTTCACTCAAAAGTACTTGAGTTTCCAACCATTTATATGTTTATGGCTCTTATGGCATTTCATTATTATGAATATGAAGAAATTTTATCTTGCATGGGTAGATCTAGTAGCAATGGATTTAGACTATGTATTTGAGGATGCTTTAACAATGAGAAGAATAAAAAGAAGGAGATTTAGCCCATGAATTTGTAGGTCTATGATACATAGGAGGATAATAATGGTAAGAAAATATGTTTGATGGAGCCACTTGAGAATACATGTTATTGAACATACTATTCATAAGCGACAAGTTTCTTGTAAGGGTATTTCTATGTTA
This sequence comes from Gnetum montanum, assembly GCA_015680685.1. NCBI lineage: Eukaryota > Viridiplantae > Streptophyta > Gnetopsida > Gnetales > Gnetaceae > Gnetum > Gnetum montanum. Next base: position 7,139 of record MNCI01007652.1, read on the forward strand.
GTGGTATCATCCCTCATGATTTTGGATTTTCCACTACTATTAGTATTCCTAAGATTGATATGGAACCCTACTTGGATGGTACCATTGTTGGTGATAGGGCTACCTATAGTTTCCTTGAGGATAAGGCACTCTCCTAGGTATTTGCCTCTTTAAGAACTCTAGGTTTACAACATAAACTCAAGATTCTTAGAGGTGTGACATTATAGGGTAACAACCCTTACAATGTTCATATTAGTAAATGTCACAACTATCATCTTTAGATTTGAAGTTAGTGACTTTTTCAACTATAACTACTTTTTTCTTTTACTATTATTAGTCTCTTCATGTACCATTTTTCTTTCTCTTGTTTTTATCCTTGGTTGTTCCTTATTTCACCTCCTCATTCACAATCTTCAATGTTGTTTGTAACTTTTCATCTATTAAGTCCCACATCTTGTTAATATTTATTGAGATTTTTGTAACTTGTTCTTGAATTAGTAAGGTTTTTCATTGTACCACATCCTCTAATGGTGCTTCCTCATCTATCTCATATAGGCATACCTCCTTTTCATAGATGGAGGGATCCTTATTATACTCTTCTACACTATCTCTTTTCTTAAGTTTTTCTTCCTTATTTACTCCTTGATTAATTAATATCTGAATACAATGGGTTCTCATTTGTAATAGTCTTTCTTAGACATAGATCCCAAGAGTTTTTCTTATTTTATTTTTGAGTCCATCTATAATATGTTATAGGTGTTTCTTTTGAGAGAAGCCATGGCTTAGGCATTTGTATAGTAAAAAATAATATCCACTTATTGTTACATCAAAGGATTCATGATTATCTTGTTTCTACTCATGGATCTTCTTTATCAAGGTGGATACTCTATAGTATATTTGATATTTATTATTGAATAGCTCTATCATCATACTCATATTCTAATAGATCCTAGTTCCTAGGACCAGTATCAATTTTCATCTTTCTTAATGAGTATCCTAGGAAAGAGTTTCATATTTTTCCATTCGTTCTCTGTGTTTTTCATGATGTAACCATCATGGAAGGCTTGCAAATGATGTTGAGGCTCTTTATTGTAGCCTTCCTTGAAATCAAGGATGTTATTTATATCTAGTCATTTGATTTAACTATTTCTCTGATGCCTTGTTGAAATGTAGACTACCTGATGAGCGGCAAGGTACCCCTATGCCCAACCATAGAAATACAAGAATTCATGCACAATCCAGTCAAACTCTAAGGATTAAGTGCTTATGCACCTACAAAAAACAAGGATGAGTTATGTAGTTGTTGTCTTCCCAAGCTTACTTTTAAGGCACAATTATATGGTTAAGTAAACTTGAGGTATATGATTTTTTATGTTTTTTATATTTTCTATCTTGGTCTTGTAAGTGAGTGAAAGGAAAAATATTTAGTTAACTAATGGGTTTTTATAACTCTAATGTTAATTGAATCCTAACACTAGCATCCGTTCTCACTCTCTAGACACATCCTGAACCAATGTAACACTATTTGGATTACCAAATGCTAGTTGTTACTAGGTTACCAAGTGTTCCACATATGCTTGAAGTGGTCATGCTGAGTGTGCTAATTCATTGATAATTCTATAGAAATAACATTGATTAACTAATGAGAGCATCAAATAATAGTAAATATCATTAAATGCAATAGTTAAACTATTCTAAATGTTGCAAGGTTTATCACAAAGTTCATCTTTATTTCCAAACATAAGCTGTGCTCAGGTACACAATGCTCAAATAAAGATCCGTTCACTCTATGACTCCTACTATGGGTACTTAGAAATAATTCTAACTCCAGAAGAGAAAAAAACTACAAGATTTTGGCTAAATGATTGAAAACCACTATACAAAACCAAGCACCCCTATCTCTTATTTATAGACAATGAGATAGGCTTCAACATCGCGTGTCCGATGTCGGGGATCCAATGTTGCCTAGCCGATCCTATATTGCGTATCCAATATTGGGGTTCCAATATCAGGTTCCTTATTTGGTGACTCATCACTACCTTTCTAATGTTAATCATCCTCATGATAACAAACAAAAATTCATTATAGTCATCATACTCATTATAATCCCTATCATGACAATGTCTTCTTTGATGCTATCTATTATGCCTTCATTCAAGTTTGTACCTATTTTCTTGATCATGTCTACCTTATTTTCTAACATTCCTATGATGGTATCTTTTATCATTTCCACCATATCATTTATTGGTATCCCTCCAACCTTGGTCATGTTCACCCTTATCAAAGCTTGATAATGGAGATGATTAGGATGATGATGTAGAACTAGGGAAGTTATGTTAGCTTCTTGTTCTTTCCTAACTCCCTTAATGTTCTCTAGATGGCTTGATAGAAGATTTAGACTTGAAAATCCCTCATATTTTAGGTTCTGTTTTCACTTTTCTTTCATTTCGAACTAAGGCTAAATGTATCCATGAATTTTTCATGTCATTTGCACTACAATGTGAAGAATTTTTGCAATGACTTCAACTAGATTGGTAATCCATATCTTCCTTCTCTAATTGCAATGTTAGTGATATAGTAGCCCCATTCCCTTTGGAAGTTTCATGGCATGCTTCTATAAAATGGTCCTTTTGTAGTTGGGCCTCATTAAGTTGGTAGGGCTTGGACATGTTATCAATTACTCTATAATCTAGTGTAGCTCTTATAAGTGTTACTTACATCAATGCTGCAATGAGCATTGATGGGATTCAATAATTAAATAGCAACACAATGTTGTCTTTCAAATCCCTTGATTGTAGTTATTTATCTTGGTTAAGGATGAAGGTGAAATTTGGATAGTATGTATTTAGATGCTAGTAAAACACTTTTATTTGTTATGGCCCTTCATATTTGTTATTAATAGTTCTATCACATCCCCTTTCTGAGTTGTCAATCGGTGGAAAATATGCCCTACAAGAAAAGGACATTTTATAATTATTGATTGTGCTTAAATAAAATAATATTATCTTTTGAGTGATAAATTATTTTATTCTCTAAAAAAATCCTTAAGTGATTTTAACTATCTAAATCATTAGCACCAAGTTTCCTACGAATCATACCAATGATGACTAACAAAGTAGATCCTACACCCAACCATACACATCATAAGTGTTCATGTGCAATGTGGTTGATTTTCATGAAACCGGGGTAGTATGAGTATTTAAATAATTAGGTGATAGGTAAGTATTCACTATCTTTCCAATGATACTTATGTGTTTATATGGTTAAGTATGATCAAGGCATGTGATGATGATGTTGTTATGGCTTTAACTAAAATATTATTAAAACATTAAAATTCTAAATTATCTAGGCTAAATGCACAGAAATAATTCTAATCTAACCTATGTATAGATCATCAATTCCTATCTCATCGTACACATCCTAAATAGATGCTAACATCGTTAGATTATCAAGTACACACAAATGGGTATACCAAGTGGTGCACTATTGGAATTACCAAACATTAATGTGTTTATGCTTAGAGCTTGAAAATACTTATTTAATGTAATTAAGTGTGATGCATATAGAATAATTAACTATATGTATACAAATTTAAAAAATTATAATTAAATTAAAATTTTAAAAATTATTAAAATATGCCAAGTACTACAATAAAAGAAAATAGCTCTCAATCTTGCTATCATGAAAATGTATTCATATCCATAGTCACTTGAATAAGACTTCATACAATCAACTACATATTTATTGTACTTACATCAATGTTGTTGCAATGATGAAGATGACCATGCATTAACATTGTTACATTGATGTTGCTACATTGACATTTCTAATAAAATCAAGATTTATCACAAACCTAGATTTGATACCAACTTGTCACACCTCATTAAATTAGGCTTATACTATAAAGGTATTACTTAGGAAATAAATTATTACTTAATAAAATTGAATGATGCCAAGAAAAATTTACAGAAAAAGTAGTAGGTATTTATTAAATAGGTGTGGAGTACAAAAATTATTATAGAATAGATAAAATATAAAAATAGCCATGTTAATAGCCCCTTGTATGAAAAACCTAACATGTTTACTCATAGTAGTTCAAAGCCCCTAATACTCAAAACAAAATACATTATGAATAGAAAAAGTTACAATAATGGAATAATTATTTAATATCTAAGAATAATATGAAGGCATTAGGTAACTAATTATCCAAAACAATTTCAATATTCATTTAAATGTCTAAATGAAAAATTTAAATTTAAATAAAAAAGCAAAGTTAGATCTATACCAAAGACACTATTTATTTAAATGTTCAAATGCCAAACTTAAATTAAAATAGAAAAGTAAATTTAGACTTGGACTAAAGATAGGCAAATGAAAATTTCACACATGCCAAATAAAGGACATATAAAGTAAAACTTATCAACTAAACATTACAACTTAGAAATTACATCCAACTTGTCAACTATGAAAAATGCTAGAACTTCTAAATTTTAATTGTAAGCATTTACTTCTTCAAATACTTCTCATTACAATTACCCAGTATACTTAGGAGGTAAAAATAAATAGGAAAGTTAATTAAATTACTTAATTAGTAAAAATAAATTATAAAAACTCCCTTAATATTTTTAGCATCAATCATTACATAGTTGGAAAACCATGCATAAGGATTGCTACACTCAAAGAGTTAGTACCACATATCCAAATCAAACAAATGTAAAAAATAATCCAAATCATTAAAAAATAATATTCAATGGCCAAATTTTCTCAATGAAATTATAGCATCACCCAATTCTAAATTTGTGGAAACTTAATAGAAAAGTCTCTATGTTAGAATTTTAGAGTTGAGATGTTTACCTTTTGTACACAAAAAGATTTTACCTAAAGTCAAAACCAAATAAAATATACCTACAAGACTTATTTATGTTTCTCATATCTATTACTAAGGTTAACTAAAATATTTCCATCATTTCTATCATCCTTCAAATGTCTTAAATTCCCTTCGTAATGTAGTATTTGGTTAAAGGCCAACATGACATGAACTTCACTACTGCATGTAGTGAAGGGTCTATTGATGTAGCAAGATTTCTTTAAAATTAACTAATCACTCCCTATATGCTATATTCACTATACAAATACTTACTGTGAGATGCTTCATACACAAGGCTCATAAATAACAAGCATTGGTAACATTTATAACTAAATAATTGAAACTACGATGGTAGGGAAACATACCAATTCTATACCAAATTTCTAAATGTTGAGGAGCCTTAAGTCTCTTATATTACTAAATGTTGATGAGCCCAAATTCTCATATGTATGTACAAAAGATGGATGAGTCATAAGTCTCTTATTTTATGAAATCAAAAAGAGCTCTTAATTTTTTATTCATGTCAAAAATGTTAATGAGCACTAATTCTCATGTTTATCAAATAATGATGAATCCTATGACCCTTAAACATTAATTTTGAAATTTTATAAAAATTTTTTTAGGTTTCTTTACCTTTTTTCATCATTTTCAAATGTCAACCTATATTTCTAGAAAACTAAACTTGACATATGGGTTCTTTCAAGTGAAAACATCATTATTGCATTATTTTTTTTATTTCAAGTATTAAAAATGATCATTAAAATATTCATTATGATATCTTTGTAACCTTGAAATGGGATCACAAAGTTGATTTTAGAGTTGGAAAAGATGCTCTATGATCTATGTCATCAAGTTTTGCAACTTTGTCTTTTGGGTAGGGATGTCAAATGAATTTTTGGGTTTCAAAAATAAAAAATAAGTTAAAAACCTAGATATTTAGTAGAAATAAAAAAAATTTAGATTAAGTCAAAATAGAGTAAATTTCATGATGAACTTGCAAAATTTCAAGAGAATTACAAATCCAAAGCCAAATTATAGAAATACACATCATAGAGATATTAAATTTGATAAATACATAACATAAACGTATTTTGTTAAAATGTTATTACCAAAATTAAATGTGCATTAACCAAACCAATCCAAAAACAAAAAAGATGAGCATGGTAATAAATTATCTATCTAACTAAAAGTGATACTAACAAAAACTTTTACTAACCTAGGACTTGCTAATGTTGGCCTAAAATCCTAGGTGGAGACAAAAGTTAGAGATCATGTCTCCCTCTTTGAATCACTCTTCTAGATGTTTGAAAAGAAAATGAATAATTTCTAATAGAAGGGTTGCCAGATATTTATTATCACAAGAGAATGCTACTATCAAACTAATTGGGTAATTACTATGAGTAGGTAAAACTAAAATTAAAATATATATATAAACATAATTTCTACATCCACATGCTTATGTATAAATGATTCTATATCTAGGGCACATTGCATCATCAAAGCATTGCCTAGCTCAACAAGCATAAGAGAATGAGAATAATACTTGGAATAAATGACTCATGATTTAACATCAAATCATTTAAATATAAAATGAAACTTCAATTATGAGGTAAGTAACCTAAAATTTAAATGAATACATATTGCAATGTAAGATCAGTAACTAGTGATACATATATCTGATAAGAGAGAATAAGATTAGGTGTCTTAGTTACATTAATGGAAGGCATCATAAATTTTTATTCACTAGCTTCTAAATCTAGATTTTAGAAATTAACAAAAATAGCCCACATTAATAAAAGAAGTAGAGACTTTATCATCAGTTGAAAAAGTTGGAAATAGTTTAGAATCCTCCATAGGAAAATTCTAGAGAAATCAATTCCACTAGCGAGAAATCAAATCCATTAGAAAAAAAATCAAATCCATTAGAAAAACATCAAATCTAATGGAAAAACTTCAAATCTTATTAGTAACAATAATTGGTTTGATATTTATTGTATTTATAAAGATCTAATTTGACTACATATCATAGGAGCAAATATTGTTAAAAAAAATTCATATTCAAAAACCTTCCTTCCCTCACTTTTCCCATCTTAGATGATTTCATCTTTTATAGAAAAGAATATAGACTAGTTTATTAAAGTATAGAAAAAAGGACATGGACATAGATTGAAACATACTTGGTATGCAAAAATAAAGGAAGGTATCTAAGAATTGAGAAGTAATGTTAATTTGGCTTTTAATAGACATGAATCATCATCCTCCTCCTCGTCCTAATCTTATCCCAAAAAAATGGGATGGACTTTTAATAGAGATGAATGTCCCAAAAAAAAAAATTCTAGAGTTGACCCCATGGTAGTTAAGATATAGCTAGAATGATGGTGATATTATATGTTGGATTCATTTAATAAGTAAAGTAAAGTTGATAGTTCATCTAGTAAAACCATTATTTAATAGGTGATGAGTGGAGAGGTACCCCTACAATCAACCATATGAATATGAACATCTCACACGTGATCCGGTTGAACTCCAAGGACTAAGTGCTTACACACCCTAATGGAACACTTAAAGTTAATCAATCGTTGTCTTCCCAAACTTACTTGTATTGTCACGGTTCTATGGTTAAGTAAGTTTGAGGTATATGATTTTTATATCTTTTATCTTTTTAATGCCTTATGCTAATAGGGGAAGGTGAAGAGGCTAAGTGACTAACTTTCATTAACTATTCACTAACTAAGTTTTAAGTGTCCTAACACTAGTATCTGTTCCCACTTGCCGCACACACCTTGAACCAGTGCAACGTTACTGGGATTACCAAATGCTACTCATTACTGGGTTACCAAGCATTGCACATGTTCTTGAAGCAGTCGTACTGAGTGCACTTAACTAGGAGAGTCAAGGGTTGAGAGAGATTAATTATCTAAGAAAGCATTGAAACATTTAACAATAATTAATTCCTATTTAACTTAGTCCACATGCTGCAAGGTTTATTAGAAAGTTCGTCTTTATTATCGTACACAAATGTGTGCTTAGGTAAAATTTTCTTGAAAAAAGATCCATTCACTTTAAGAATCCTACTACGGGCACATGGAAATTATTCTAATTCTAGAATGCTAAAAATGCAAGAGTTTGGCTAAGGGTCTAGATCTAGATGCCTAAAATAAGGAAAGCTGCATCTTATTTATAGAAATTGCAATGGGCTACGATATCATGTATGTGATATTGTAGGGGCAGACACGATATCGCAGCTCATCATACCCCCATGACTAAATGAAAACTTGTCCTCAATTTCCTTACAAAATATTGGGAAGGTATGGGATTATTGACTTGAATGATGCTAATGGTGAATGGGGTGACATGTGAATGGATCCTCATTACAATACATAAACATATTAGTGTTCATGATAACAAGAGTGAACACTATACACATTTGACATCTAGCCTTATTTGGTAGCTGAGAGAGAAGAGAGAAGAGAGAGAGATAGAAAGAGAAGAGAAGAAGCCTGTTGCTACCAACACCAAGATTGCACTTTTCATTATCCATCCATAAGTGTGCCATCATTCTTGTTCCTTGCATAACTACTCCAACACCAATCCATTCCAAGTGTTCCCTCCAGATCCAATCCATTGGTGTATGATTGTCATCTGCTCACACAACACAGTCTTAAATTAGCAAGGGTAAATGAATCATAATGAAATTGATACCTTGCCTTGGTGAAAGGTCCATTGGCTGAGTTGTGGTATGGTTGATGTGGATTTTGGAGATATAACATTGGTGACTACCTAAGGTGTAGGGGTTATGAGAAAATTGAAAAAATTGGACCAATACCCCCATGACTAAGAGCGAACCTCTGGTAGCGAGAGAATGGAAAAAGATAAGAAATAAGAAAGATGGAGAAAAAGAAACAACGACCACACCAATAAAATGGATGCTAGAGATAATAATGAACAAAATAAATGTTGATTTCAAAAATTTTTAAAGGAAAGAAATTAATTGATGCACCAAATAGGAATGCCAATGGGTCCTCCCCAAAGCAGGCTCATGCCCTTAATGCCTTGACAATCCCACATTCAAAGAGT
>MNCI01007652.1:16454-35327 GCA_015680685.1 Gnetum montanum
CTTAAAGTCACACCCTTTTCAATCCTTGAGTCCTTCCTTAGTTTGAGAAATATCCAGTCACCAATTCATTGATAGTTTTATTATTTCTTGAAGAAAGGGACTATAAAATTCCAAGCCAAGAGAGACCATAGAAATTCATGGATGCATGGATGATGTGGACTCATTGCCTATTATATCAAAAGAACCATATCTTAGTATCAACATTATAACCCAAGCGTAAAAACTAAACATTAGCAACCAATAGAACACAGTTCATACCATCATCAAGAGCACTTATTAGGTGACGAACCTAAAAAAATAAGTAAACACACAAATAAACAAAAAATTATGAATGATGTTTCAAAATAAAAACAAGAAAAGTTAAAGAAAATTGTAGAACAAAAATATATAAAAAAAACTTAAAAAGGAACTAAGGGCATCGAATGGTCAGCATAGGTGGCCATCTCTTCCATGACTGAGTTGAAAGGGGGAGATCTAAAATAATGAGTGAGGTTGTCCTCTTTCCAATGTACTATGTGCATTGATCGTTCTAGATTCATGATAAGGGTTGGTATGTTGCACATTGAGTATTATTCTCTTATCGGAGCATTTGTTTTAATTTTTTAGGAGTTTCCAACTTCCCCAAATTGATGTTTTTAGGTTAAGGGTTGGAAGTTGGTGACACTCTTGCTCTAGTGCATCTATGCCTTCAATGTGGCTGCAAGTTGGTCCCCTAGTTAGTTCCATGCACGTTGGTGAGTTGCTCTCTTGATCAGCTATCAACCACTAGGTGTCTTGTTGTTATGTGGTTGCTACATACAGGCACTTTTGTATGTTAATTTCATGGGAACACCAGTTGCATGCAGGCAATGCTAAACATTTCTATACGTAATCGCCCCCTGTATCACTGTATGTGATGCATGGAACTTTCTTCTTCTTGATCTCCCCAAAAGTGTTTTCCTTACATATTTCTAGGGAAAGATTACAAATTTCTAGGCATGCATTTATGGTACTTAGCCATGCCCTCCCCATTATTATTGGAAAGTCCCCTTTGTCATTGTTTACTTGTATTATTAGGAAATCAGCTGGGTATGATCAACCATACACAGTGGTAACGATGTCCTCCACTAGTTCCAAGGGAACAGTGATGGACTGGTCAGCCAACTCTAAGTGAATATTGCTCTTCTTTAGTGGAGGTAGGTTCGAGGCTTTATACATCTCTTGCGATATTAAGTTGACTCCTGAACCTGAGTTTAGAAGAGCTTTACATGGTTCATTCCCAATGACTTGGAGATAGATTAGAGGACTTTCAGGATTAGATAATTTCTTAGGAAGGTGGCCCACATTAATCCAGTTAGTAACAACATGTGTTAACATAACCATGTGCATTGAGCTCTGTTTTTGGTTTGAAGGGAGCTCTGAAGCCTTATTTGATGGAGAAACTTTCAGAGGCTCAACTGCTTGTGGTTGTGAGAGCTTGGTTGGACTGTTGGTTCTAAAGAAAGGTCTTCTCTTTGTGTAGATGTCAGAACCAACAACAGGTTAAAGGTTTACAACTCTCGTAGCATTGCATTGCTGTGGTTGAGTGGGAAGTTCCCCTTGCATTGCTGGAGCAGGTGGTAATGGAGCTATCGGTGTGAGAGTTGCGGATGGGTTCGGAGGATGGTATGTCTGTGGGTTGTCTCCCCTTGGAGAAGGAGTCCTATAATACTCCTGAGCTTGGTAGTGATGTTGTGGTGTCATGTGACCAATAGAGTCACGTGGAGAGATTGGCTATTGCACATAATAGCCATATGGATCCAATTACCGGTAAGGGTATTATTGCCTTGGTGGTGGCATCCCCCATGACTGTGGGTATTGCCACTATTGGTGTTGCTCAATAGGTTGTGGCAGAGTTCCACTTGGATAATATGTTAAAGGTTGGTGAAACTACCTTGGGTTACCTTGGGGATAATGTAACCTTTGGATTGCTTGCCATTTGTTAAGTTGTGGGTTGAGTGCATACACCCAGACTCTTGTAGATGTGAGATTATTGGGCAACATCCCTTAGGATGGGCATATTGGCATATCTCACATCCACCATCATTGTCTGTATCAGAATCCACAGCCTCTTTGGTGATGGCCATTTTACCCTTACCTTTGTTACATGCATGGTCCATGTCCCTCTTTTTCCTTTTGTCATAGTCACTACCTTGCTCCTTAGACTCCTCTACGATTTTGAGAATGATTTCAAATCTACTATCCAAGGAGTCCCACATTTGTTCTACCTTTATCGATACTTTTGTTGTTAATTTTTGAAGTGGAAAATTTTTCCTATTCATCATCTCTTCAAGTGATGACTCTTCCTCCTCCTCACAGAATCTCACTCCTCTTTTTCGAAGGGAAGGATCACGATTGTACTCTTCTGCACTTTCTCTCTTACATATCTCCCTTTCTTCCTTGGCTACTTGCTCCAACAATCTATGAACCTGATGGAACCTAAGCTTTGATAATCTCCCTTGGGCATACATTCCAAGGGTTCTCCTATTTTCTTGCCTAAGTCCATCTATGAGATGGCATAGTTGATCCTGCTATGCATAACCATGGCCTGGGCAACGATGTAATAGTTCATAATAATGGCCCATGGTAGCACCCAAGGGTTCATGATTCCCTTGATTCCATCCTTGGATTTTCTTTCATAGGTTGGACACCTGGGAGTACGTTTGATACTTATCATTAAATAGTTATAGCATCATATTCCATCTTTTAATGAATTCTAATTCTAAGGGCCAGTACCAGCTTTCTTCTTCTTTTACTAGTGTCCTTGGGAACAACTTTAGTTTTTGCCATTCGTTTTCAATGTTCTACAAGGCACATGCATCGTGAAATTCTTGTAAGTGATTTTTAGGATTAGCGTTGTATCCCACCTCAAATCATGGGATATTATTCATGTCTAACCTCTTGATCTTGCTATCTTTTTGGTGCCTTGTGGGAATTCTTACGGCCTCCGTGATATCTAACATGCTTTAGGTTGCAAGTAGGGGTTCTTAGTGGTTATTTCGTTCATAGCGTTTGTGATGCCTACGTGATTTCCTACTCTTCCTTCTTCTATGTCATGATTCTCTAAAATGCCCTTATCCTTGTTCTTGACTCTCTCGTCGAGGTTTCTCACTCTATTTACCCTTATCCTCATAGTTAGGTTTCTTATGACTACATCCTAATACTAAAGGAGAGAGTGAATGTGATGATGAAGGTGAAGAAGAAGGAAAACCATTGCCATGACGATGTTTCCTACCTTCTCTTTAGTGGTCTCGGCCTCGATCATGGTTACGATTAGAATGGCTGCCCTTATCATGTGTTTGTGTTCCCTCATTGAACACTTGGTGTTCATGGGGATCAGAACCAGGGTTGTGAATCATGAAGTGGAGGTTTTGATACACCACCTCCTGACCATCGTTAGGAGGGAAAACATCATTTGGTGGAGAACCTATTGAAACTGGTTCACCACCCTCAATTTCCCTCAAGACATGTGGAGCATTATGGGGCCATTTACCCTTCAAAGATGCATGGTAACTCTCCTATTGCAAGTCCTGTTGACGTTGCACTTCTGTGGGATGATAATCCCTTGTGTCATGGTCACATGCAACATATTTTGCGTATAGCTGTGACATGCCAATTCGTGCAAGAGCATGAAGGAGCATGTTGGGGACCGATCTATCTAGAGGCAACACTATGTTACCCTCCAAGTCTCTCCAACACAGTTTTTTGTCTTGATGGAGAATAAAGGTAAAGTTAGGTACATACTCATCATGATGAATATATACCACACAGAATTGTTGAGGAACTGGTAGATCTTGGTTATGTATGTTATGTCATCGACTGTCTCTTGTGTTATTCCTAAGTGGCGAAGTGCTTTTGTGTGAAGAAAAGGACATTTTTGTCTTGTTCGGTGTGCTATTTACCATTATCTTATTTTTTTTATCAACCCTAAGGGTTCATTCTAGCATCCCAATGATATGAATGATCTCCTATGTTCAATGTAGCACAAAAACAACTAAGTCCACAGCAATGGTGCCAATGATGAGTGGTGAGGTACCTCTACACTCAACCATATGAATACGAGCATCTCATGCACGATTCGGTTGAACTAAGTGCTTACGTTCCCTAATGGAACACTTAAGGTTAATCAATCGTTTTTTTCCCAAACTTACTTGTATTGTCATGGTTGTATGGTTAAGTAAGCTTAAGGTATATGATTTTTATATCTTTTATCTTTTTAATGCCTTATGCTAATAGGGGAAGGTGAAGAGACTAAGTGACTAACTTTCATTAACTATTCACTAACTAAGTTCTAAGTGTCCTAATACTAGTATCCATTCCCACTTTCCGCACACACCCTAAACCAGTGCAACGCTATTGGGATCACCAAACACTACTCATTATTGGGTTACCAAGTGTTACACACGTGCTCGAAGCAGTCGTACTAAGTGCACTTAATTAGGAGAGTCAAGGGTTGAGAGAGATTAATTATCTAAGAAAGCATTTAAACATCTAACAATAATTAATTCCTATTTAGCTTAGTCCATATGCTGCAAGGTTTATCAACAAGTTTGTCTTTATTACCGTACATAAATGTGTGCTTAGGTACAATTTTCTCGAATAAAGATCCATTCACTTTAAGGCTCCTACTGTAGGAACATGGAAATTATTCTAATTCTCAAATGGTAAAATTGTAAGAGTTTGGCTAAGGGTCTAGATCTAGATGCCTAAAACAAAGAAAGCTGCTGAAACACCATAAAATTCTAGGTCTCGGCATCTTAACTAAAATTTTTTCTAAGTGTTAGAGCAATGGCACTTTTTGCACCCTACTATGCTATGTAGCATACCGCTACAGTGTAACACCCTGCTACGCTACGTAATGTAGCACAACACTAACTACCAGATTTGCAATATTTTTCCAAGTGTCAGTACAATGGTACTTTCTAGACCGTGCTACACTATGTAGCGTAGTGTAGCGTAACACAACACCAACTACCAGATTTGCAATATTTTTCTAAGTGTGAGAACGATGGCACTTTCTACACCCTACTACACTATGTAGCGTAGTGCTATAGTGCAATACCCAGCACTACAGTGCATAGCGTAGCGCTATAGTGCAATACCTAGCACTACAGTGCATAGCATAATGCTACAGTACGATACCCAGTGCTACAGTACGTAGCCTAGTGCTACAGTGTAACACCTACTGCACTACCATGTGGCACCTAATTTGCATTTTGGGCTAACCCTAGCACTATAAATACCTCTACGCCCTCTTTTGAAAGAAAACAGGGGAGCAAAAGAGGGGAGGCTTTCATTTTTCTTCACCAGCAAGGTAGTTGGCACTTCCATTTTTTTGGCATTTAGCTCCATGGACAAACGAGACCCAAAGCATACCACACCGACCCAACAAGCACAGTTTATTACAGTGAGCACCAGATTTCACAGCTCGACACCATCGAGGCTGTGATTGTGCTCCTACTATGCCTATTGTACACTTTGTATACCTGTACCCCTTTTTTGGGGTAGCGCATCTTTCTATTCAAACTCTCTTTCTGTCTGATTATAGCATTTACTTTTTTGCATTGTTAAATGCTTAATCGGGTCCACTATCTTGTTACGTGCTTTAGCATGTTTCTACTGTTGTGCACATTACGTTTTCTTTTATTCTACCACCAGGTGTTTCAATTAAAATCATTGTTTGCAAAAGGTTAAGTTACACCAGTTAAGTTCCTATCTGATTGACCAGACTGTTCAAGGCACCCTGAATTTGTTTTCTCTAGCATGGCCCTCATGCAGATTCGGGGTTAGGCTGTGCACCCAAAGACCTCTCGATGTTTCCAGCCATCGACGTTTTCTGTTGCCATAGTTTTTAGCACTACAAGGAGGGCCTAAACCATTTCTATATACATTTTTGTTTAGCACTTAGTCAAAACTTTGGATGTTCTAGAGAGCATAACAAGTTCTCCTAGCGTAGCAAGTTCCAGCATAGCGAGCGCTACACTAGAGTTGGCCATTTTTAGCAGTTGTCATACTTAGTACTTTTTCTACATTTTTATACTTAGCATCTTTTTGGCATTTTTATACTTAGCATTTTTTTCTGCATTGTTACACTTAGCCATTTCCCTACTATTGACAGGCTTCATCATTTTTTTGCTATTTTTAGAGTTAGCCATTTTTTGCAACTAACAACTCTTACAACCTGATCTATGAATATGAATCTAGATTAACCTTCCATGTTGGTGTCTAACATATTTTATACTGCAACCCAGCCAAAGCATGCCGCATTAAGCCATGAACAATACAATTTTTTTTGTGCCAAAATCCAAGCAAGATTACCAATGGAATACCTTGATTTAGCGGTAAAACAAGACTACAAACGAGTCCATTGGAATGGACAAGAGTATAACCCTTTCTTGTTTAACATAATCCCACTCATGGAGCCCTACCACCAATTTTTGTCCCAACTCATCCATGCAAACAAGCATGATGTAGGGACAACCTATGAGGAAGCCTCACAAAAGGAGGAAGATGAGTTTGAGGCCCACTCTGAGCATGAGAGCCCCTTCTACATTGTGTTCCAACAATCACTCCCTAGTAAAGCCCCTCCTTGGTTTGGTTCATCCATCCCCTCCAAGATAGTAACCATGCCAATTCATCCTTCCTTGCAAGCAACTAATGCATTTTCCCAGTACTATGCTCATGCAGGGGCCACTTCCCAACACCAAACAACTTAAGCATCCTACATCTCGCCTATCTCATCGGTGTCTATGGTGTCTGTCCAACCCACCCATGTGTGGCCCACTCCAATCACCACACCCATCACTCAACCATTACACCAGCAATCATCTGCTATGACATTAAACTGGAAAACTCCATAACAACAATTCTACCCTATGCTATGCAACCAACCCAAGCCCAGCTAATGCAACTAGTTGGCACATCCCCAAGCTTGGATCAGGAATTCCAACTAATCCAAAGTTTGATAGAGAAGATCAACCAACTTAAGGCTACCTCCTCTGACACCATCAAGGTGGTGGACTTCTATCAAGATGATCCCATAAGTTCTACGGTACCACCCCTAACACTTTCAACTAGGGCCCAACTACCTCAATTTACCAAGTACAATGGAGAATAGGATCCTAATGCACACTTGGTCACATTTCGATCTGAATACCTACCCCTTCAAGCTTGGCCACACACCATCATGAGTGTGTTTCCCATGTTCCTTACTAGCAAGGCCTTGGACTAGTATCGTACACTTCCCAAGACCTCAATCTCCTCTTTGGAGGATCTCATAAGAAAGTTTGTGACATGCTTCAGATACAACCTAAAGCCCGAAGCAACCCTTGACCACTTGATGCAAGTTAAATAGGGGCTTCTAGATCCCATGCCAAAATTCCTCCAATGTTGGAATGCTACATCGAACGAAATGCATGAACCCTTAGTGAAGACACACCTAATAGCTATCTTCAAAGGTGTAGTGAATGACTTCATCAAGTCCAAACTATATTATCTAGCCCTGAAGTCTCTTAGCCAAGCCTTTGCCCAAGTAAAAAGCATAGATGAAGCAACGCAAATTAGCAATGATCCAGCCTATATGGCCTACAAAAACCAACATGCTTGCAAGGAAAACACAACAGTGATAATAGTAGCCACAAGCACAAAAGCAACCAACCAAGGCCCGATAGCTAAGTAGCCCAGAGGCCCAACTAACAAAACTATCAACTTTGGCACCAACTCACCTACATTGATTGGGGCTACCCCCAAGACTAAACTTTCAATGTAAGGACCACTCAAAGTATACACCACTACCACTGCAACCCTCTGAACTACTAGAGTAACTCTTGAAGGCTGGAAAAATCCAACACAAACACGTATCGACAATTTCTCACCAAAACATGATAGGTACTGTGAACTACTAAGGAACCCCACTTTAGCAATACCAAACGAGCCCCTAGTTCCACAACACTTTAAGCTGGACTAATATTGTGATTACCACCAATTGGCTAGTCATAGTACAAAAAATAATTGTACTTTGCAAGATAACGTGCAGAGAATGATAGAACGTGGCCAACTGGTGATCAACACGGTGAGTCAATCCAACATAGATGATGCCTCCTATGTCATAAATTCCATTAGCATAGGTGGTAAGTATAAACCTATGCAACATTTTGTGATCCATGTGCCTCCCAGTAAGGGAAGGGTCCCCTCCACCCCCACACACAAGAGGCCTTCCTTTGTTATCAAAGTGCCACCTCGAGCACCCACAACAACCTTTGTGGTCAAAGTTCCATAGCAATCATCCACTAAGATGTTAAATTGGCATGATGCTAAGAAACCTTTCTTCATCAAGGTTCCACAACAAGTTGGTCACACAACAACTCTACCTAAATCACCATTTGTCATAAGGATGCCACAACATGATGGCCCCTTACCTATCCAAAGCCCAATAGTATAGTGAACAATCCACAGAGTGCATGTTGATGATGGTGTAGTAGAAAAAGTAGTCCTATATTCCATCATTGACAAACTAGGTCTGGAAAATGAAATCAGGTTAACCAAAACCATGTGTCTGAAATCCTTCAACTGATCATGTGTCACGGTTAGGGGTACAATCAAATTAGCCTTTGTGGAAAGAGAGAAATTTCCCACTAGTGTAGATTTCATTTTCATAGAGGAGATGCCAAGTTTCAACATGATTCTAGGCAAGCCTTGGCTAGCCCAACTAAGGACCATCTCCTCTCCCACCCACCAAGAAATCCACCTTCGATACGAAGGTGGTTAAGTTATCATCCATGGTGATAATGTTTCCTCTTCGAATATCCATGACATAGACATGATGCAAGTTTTAAAATAATAGTTTCTTAGTGGTACACCTATAACAACCAACGAAGCGCCTAAGGCTAACACACCTAAACGAGTGGTTGAAGCCAACAGCCTCCCAGAGGACCCTAAGCCTTGCACACCTCCTAATCCACACCGAGTTGGGAAGAAACTACATGATCAAGACTTTGCCTTGGCCAAAAACACATTAAGAACATGCTTATCCTTTGCCTCCACTTCCCATGCATTTTTGAATTTCATTTACATTGCACTAGCGTATGGATTTACATTTTTCCTACTTACTTAGATTAGGCATTTCATTTTGTTTACATATGTGTTTTACTTTGTTTATGCATCCATCCACTTAGCTTACGCATTACATCTAAAAACATAAAAAAAAACTAAAAAACATGAAACTACAAAAACACATGGCCCGAAAAGAACTTAAATTAGCCAATGACCCGAAATGGTCTAGAACTACCACTTTTTGCATTATGTTCCTTTTATTCATCCATTTTAACCTTGTTTACGATAGGTGTTTCTTGATGTTATTTTGTTTTTAGTTGATTTTTGTAGGATCTTGTAGGCACATAGCATGACTACACGTGTAGCATCACATCTTATACAAGCAAGGTAAGCACCAGTCTGCTATGACTATAAACTGGCATAGATAGTCTGCTATGACTATAAATTGGCACAGATCATCCTTGGGTCATGACGTTAAATTGGCACAACATCCATTGTCTACTATGACATTAAACTAGCATCCAATAGGCTACTAGGACTATAAAATAGCACATCACGGTTTTCCAGGACCTTAAACTGGGTTCATAGTCTGCAAGGACTTTAAATTGGAATGTAGTTGATCTAATCCAAACACTTGCCATTACCTTGGGCGCACTCACAACATAATTGCCTCCTACCATTCTCATGATTCTTTTGGAGCACTTTCCATTAGTGCGGCATTCAGAACACTTGCAGCATCATTGCCTTAGCACTTTCACTAGCTTTTTGAGCACTTGCAATTAGCACAACATTTGGCACTTGTAGCATCTTTGCATCTAACACTTGCAGTACCTTCACCTCTGGCATTTGCACTTTCATTTCACATTTTGTGGGTTTCTTGTCCTCTCTGAGTTATGTTTGTAGGATGAAGCCTTGGAGATAGTCATGCAAAGATGCATCTCATCACAACGGCAAGTCACCACATTACTTTGATGTGCATGATGGGACTAGTTGAGCCACTCAAGAGTGCACATTCCCCTCATCCCTATTATAGCCTATGCACATCCAATTCTTCATCCCAATATCCTTTCGTCCTCCTCATACCGATGATTTCACACTTCTCTGATGCATATGCACTGTGACACACATGGCATTCCCTTCACATCAACTATAGAACCCATGGTTGATGTAACACAATTCATCCTGTGGGATGCCTCTGTTGTGTGGTAAAGGCCTAAGTAGATGTAAAATGAGTCATCCTTGGGAGGAAACATCTATTCTATAGATGCAATGTGATGCATAAAAAAAAGCCCATCTTTTCGATGGCCAACTTGTAGCAAACATTTAGTAGTAAGCCGAACCCAAAGAAGGTTTGCCTCACAAAAAAAAATCAACAACGTTGCAGCTTCGCAATTGGCCCATCCTTAGATCAACTTTGATCCTCCCATGAGTACTTTGATGAAAGGTCAATGTTTCAGGGGCAAGCTACTTCATGCCATGGTCACCATCAGCCATGCTAAATTTTCATCTTACATCATGATCCACTTTTTGCATTTCATTCCCACCATTTAAATTTCATCTCCCTAGTATTGCCTATATCCCTTCTCCCCTAACATAACCTTATTCCTGTAACACTCTTGAGTAAGGTAAAATGACATCTGATCTTGTGCTAACAAATGATGTTGATGACATATTTTTTGTGATGTTTTGTAATTCTTTATTGATGTCTTTCGAGCCATTCCTCTAGACATCAACAAAGAGGGGCCATTGAAACACCACAAAATTCCAGGTCTTGGCATCTCGACTGCATATTTTTCTAAGTGTCAGAGCGATGACACTTTTTGCACCCTACTACACTATGTAGTGTAGCGCTACAATGCGTAGCATAGCACTACAGTGTGTAGTGTAGTGTTACAATGTAACACCCTTCTACGCTATGTAGCGTAGCATAGCGTAGCACTATAGTGTAACACTTTGCTATGCTATGTAGTGTAGCACAACACTAACTGCCAGATTTGCAAAATATTTCTAAGTGTTATAATGATAGCACTTTCTAGACCTTGCTACGCTATGTAGCGTAGCATAGCGTAGCACAACACCAACTGCTAGATTTGCAAGATTTTTCTAAGTGTGAGAATGATGACACTTTTTACATCCTGCTACACTATGTAGCATAGCATAGCATAGTGCTACAATGCAATACCCAGTGCTACAGTGCATAGCATCACGCTACAGTGCATAGCGTAGTGCTACAGTGCAATACCTAGTGCTACATTGTAACACATACCGCACTACCACATGGCACCTGATCTGCATTTTGGGCTAACCCTAGCACTATAAATACCTTTATGCCGTTTTTCAAAAGAAAATAAGGGAGGAAAGGAGGGAAGGCTTCCATTTTTTTTCACCAACAAGGCAGTTGGCACTTCAATTTTTTTTTGGCATTTTGACATCTTGGCATTTAGCTCTATAGGTGAATGAGATCTAGAGCATACCACACCGACCTAGCAAGCACAGTTTATCATAGTGAGCACCAGATTTCATAGCTCGACACCACCAAGGCTATGATTGTGCTCCTATGGTGCCTATTGTACACTTTGTATACCTATACCCTTTTTCTGGGGCGGTGCATCTTTCTATTCAGACACTATTTCTATCTTATTATAGCATTTAATTTTTTGGCATTGTTAAACCCTTAATCATGTCCACTGTCTTGTTATGCACTTTAGCACATTTCTACTATTGTGCACATTACGTTTTCTTTTATTCTACCACCAGGTGTTTCATTTAAAATCATTATTTGCAAAAGGTTAAGTTACATTGGTTAAGTCCCTGTCTGATTGACTAGACTATTTAGGCCACCTTGTTTTCATTTTATCTAGCATGGCCCTTGCATGGGTCTGGGGTTAAAACTATTTTCCCAACAACCTCTCAATGTTTTTAGCCATCAACGTTTTTAGTCGCTACAGCCGCCTCTTATTTATAGACATTGCGGCGAGCTACGATATCTCGTACTCGATATCGTAGGAGCGGATGCAATATTGCGGACTGCGATATCATGGCTCATCAATAGGCATTTTGATAATCTTTCATACCAAATGGTTAATGCTTATTTTGGCCCATATAAAATCCTCTTTAAGCTGTATAGATGACTTGGATGATAAGAATTGATAAATCCTTTAGATTACTCAATATCAGCTTTCTCTTGGATGAATTAGTTTTAAAATGCACTTTTCACATCCATTAGTTTAAGGTGAATTCTTTGTAGCATGTAAAGATCATGAGGACATCAATAGCCACTATTCAAGTAACAAATGGGAAGATTTTATTGAAGTTTATTGCTGCGTATTAATTATACTCCTCTGTTACCCATCTTATTTTATCTCTAACAACTATACTTTGTTAATTTTTTTTGAAAGACCCATTTTCTTTTGATGATGAACCTATCATTTTGTCTAGGAACTAGCTTCCACACATCACTTCTTGAAAATTAATTGAATTCATCTTGCTTAGCAAGAATCCAATCCTCAACATTTTTTTACCTCTTTAAAGTTTTTGGGCTTAACTCCTAAAAGGTAGGTTGAATAAGAACATAATTTGCTAGTGGCTTGTCTAGTCTTTACTCCATCTTGAGAACCTTTGATGATGTTTCTCTTTGAATGTGCTCTTGGAAATCCAAGCATTATTGAAGCTACCATAGGTGTTTTTTCTCTTTCCTTTCATTTTCATTATTAAGCTTAGTATGATGAATTTTCCAAGATCAAGATACAAAGAATATACATCATTATACTAAGATTAATAATGAAAGTTCCAAAAAGAGAAGATGGAGCAACTAGATTATAACATTGTCAAAAGATTGAAAAATATATCTAATTAGAGGAATTGTAGATGTAACATGGTTGGCCAAATTAAAATGACCAAGTGATTATAAGAATAACCCATATCTATGTAAGAGATCCAACTAGAAGAGTTGAAGGAGTTAACATAAGTCCTCTCATAAAGGAACAAGAAATATCATCAAACCTATAGAGTTAAGATTAGGAGTTTTTAGACAAAGAGCAAATGCTGAACACCTGCAAGGTAGAAGTCACATAAGACTATATAAGAAATACAATAGTAATAATTAAAACTAATGGAGGAAACAAAAAAATAATTCAGTAAGGAAAAACATTAAATCTAGTATAGTCATATAGAGTAAACTCTGTGTGCATGTGCATGTGCGTGTGCATGTGTGTGTGTGTGATAAACATTCTTTTTTTAATTTTCTCCCTATTTGTAGCTCTTGGGCATGTTGTAGTAGGTACTTACATAGTTTTCAACCAAGATTAGATGAAGTTTTATTTGTTAACACTCCTCAATTCAACAATTTCTACTTCACACTTAGCATTTCTTTCATCTTCTTATTCTTTATGTTGTCTAGAAGTTTCGATGCAATGTAGTTTTTCACAAAGATTCTCTAGCTAATTTTCTTCCATTCTCAATTCAAGATGACATCATTCAAAAGCTAATACTTCAGTTGAATTCCTAAATGTTTCTCTCTTTAGTTTTTCTTTTTTATTAACAAGAAGCCTTTAGTAGGAAATGAAAACCCATTTGGGTTCTTTTGAATGAGGGCAAGGTCTAATCCTTTCTTTACCCCATAGGGGAGGATTTTTATGATTGGTTATAAGGATAAAAACTTGAAAAGGCATTCCCAAAACCATTGGGCCTTTCCTTTTTTGTTTTTTGTTTGGTTTGGAGTTTATCCTCTACTTATTTGCTTTGGTATTTTGAATTTTTATTTTTAATGTATTTATATTTTGGGGTTTGATACACAACATTGTATTATTGAATCTTGTGAGAAAATAATAAAAACACAATCGCGGTGAGAATAATATCTTACATTTTTGTAACTAATAGAGAGGTACCAATGAGATATGGTTTAATTATTGATCTCATTATTTGATAACTATTATGCATACGAGAGGTTATTGGTTCACATTATACTTAGCACACCATCATGTTATACCTAAGTTCTATTGAAGTATTGTATGGCTACAATTAAATAGTTTCAACTAGAGACATCCCTCTCCCCTTTCCCTTCTTCCGTTTGAAAAGAAAGGAAAAAGAAAAACAAAACCCTACCATGACATGACTTGAACAAAGGATTTGTATTTATTTATTTAATTTTGTGGAGGATGAAGGGGGTTGGAATTGGGAGAAGTTCGAACTATAGGTATGTTCTAAGACATTTAGATGATACAATACTTTAGAATAACTATAGAGGAATATAATGATGCATAAACTATGACTCAACCTCTTACTTGCAAATCCTTGTTAGACAATGAGCTACTACTTGAGTCACATCTCATTGACTTTGTTAGAGGATTGAGACCATCAAGTACAAGGATAGAAAGAGCAAAGCATTATTCTTAACCCCAATCCACATCCAAAACATCAACACTTCATCTAATGAATTTATTTATTGACAAAGTGCGAGGACCATTGGCTAGTTGATTAGCACACATTGCTTTGCACCTGAAATTAGTGAGTTCAAAACCTAGCCAAATTAATTTGTTAATGCTTTTTCCTCCAAGACTATATTACATGTTTATGGATGAAATTCATGCTCAGGACTGAAGGTTTTATGAATTCTTTAATACTTTTTATCCAAACAATAAAAGTATGGTTTTGGTGATATTAAGAAAACAAAACACCAACGGAAGTTGATTGAGCTGCATTTCACACTGCAGCGGCGTCGTCGTTTCGTCGCAGCAATGCATTGATGGGCGGCACTCAGATGGATTGGAAGGAAACGCCGGAAGTTCACGTTTTCAGGGCTAATCTTCCCGGAATGAGCAACCAAGACGTCAAGATTGGGGTTGAAGACGGCCGCCTTCTGCAAATCAGCGGAGAACGAATGCACGAGGAGGAGGAAAAGAACGACAATGAGCGCTGGCATCGCCTTGAACGTTCTTACGGCAACTTCACTCGCCGCTTCCGTCTGCCCGACAACGCCTACACTGATGAAATTAAGGCCACCATGGCAAATGGCGTTCTCACCGTCACGGTGCCCAAGAAACCGGAGCCAAAGGCCGACATCAAACACATTCGGATTTCTGGCTAAAGTCAAAGTTTGTCAGTCGCCCACACAATTAATTGATAATAATTCAAGAATAGAGCAGATACGAAGAGAAACAGAAATATTTTATTTGAATGTGTGGTACATCAAAGCTATTATCAAATGGCCTACTTGGGCAAGTACACCAACTCCCATTCTTTTTTTAACTGAAAGTGGAGGTTAAAATTACATCATGATAACCCATTAAACTTAAATAATTCTTGTAATAGGATTAACTCTCATTTTTCTCTAACTGAACCTGGAGATTAGAATTACTAACAGACTTGACCATAACTTAAACTGATTAAGCAGGATTAATAACTCACAGCTGCTACCGTATGTTTGTTTAGTATGTTTTAATAATGACATACTCTGTAAAATTACGATGGCTGTGCTTGCACACATTTGAGACGTGAAGTCCTTGAAAAAGCTCTCTTCAGAGGCAAGCATTTTAACATCTGTAAATGCGCTTTTCTTTCAACATTCAAGTATTCAACTCTCTGATAACGGGATATAAATGTTTGTCTCTAACATACTGTCGCAGTTTTAGGGAAAACTGCAATTCCTCGTCCAACCTTTTAACCTTTTAACCTTTGGTCTTCAGTTGCTTTCAGGTTTCAAGTATCACATAAGGTGTTCTGTGCTATTCGCTTTTTCCGAGATTGATATACACGTTTCCTCTTTTTAGAATTCTGTTAAATATTGAAATTCTGTATTTTTTAGAATAGAACAAATCACAACATCAAATAAATTCTCTTTCTTTCTTTTTCACGATGCATTTTATTTGAAGCTGTCTTACCAAGTTGAATGAACCTGCAAAATTATTAGTCATAAAAAGACATGGAAAAAGAAAGGTAAACTTTTGATACTAGATATCTAAAATTAGTCACAAAAAGAAAGGCAAACTTCATACACTAAAAATCTAAAATTGATATGGATGAAAATGCAATAAGGCTTCAAGAAAGTAGAGAGAGAGAAAAAATAGGTAATATTGAATTAAACTTTGGTAAACTTTAATGAATCTGAAATTGAATGTCATGCCTTATCAAATGTCCTCTTGCATGATGTTTAATAAATCATTAGAAATAGGTGACTTCTTGCATGATGTTTAATAGATCATTATGAATAGATGACTTGTAAAGTTTTAGATACTTTGACACAAATCCTTAAGCAATGTCCTCTTGCATGATGTTTAATAAATCATTAGGAACAGGTGACTATTTATTAGGAATAGATGACTTGTAACACAACGTCCAAGATGTGTATGGATAATCAAGGAATGGATGCTCATCACACTTAGGCTAGTTTAGATTCTCTCACCCTTCTCTCCTAGCTTAGTTAATATTACTTTTCATTGTTTTCAGGAGTAGCATTAGATTAGAAACCCATCATACACCTCACTTTGGACTAAACCATACGTGAGAAAGCCAATACTAGTCTAGATACCACAATTAGTCTGTCTGCAGAGTTTGACTAGATCACGCGTGTAACACTCGTATTCGTATGGTTGAGTGTAGGGGTACCTCGCCACTCATCATTGGTGCCGTTGTCGGGGACGGTGCTAGTTATCTAGATTAGTTATATCATATAAGGTCGTTGTACAGAAATTAACAATGTATCTTTTAGAGAAAAATAATTATAAAAAGTCACATATAAATTCACACACAATTTCACAACCATGCCTCTCCTACAAGACGATAATAATGCCACACTTAGTGAGGAAGTTCATTGGAGAATCAACGAACTATATGACGATGAAGATTGGAGTACACAACCTGAAGTGAGGGTTTCTTATAAACAGAAACGAAAGTAATGTCATCCCAACGCACGAAAGCATAACTTACTCAATGATGATGAATCCCTACTAGCCACTACATGCTCAACGTAAATACAAGAGGCTGTTTGAATCTCCTATAGGCATCGTAAAGAAAGTCATCTACCCAGGCTTGATTTAAACAACTTCCCTAATTTTTCAGGAGGCTATGACTTAGATTCGCATCAACATTTACAAGCCTTCTACGATGCCTGCGCATGGAACAACATTGATAACAGTTGGCAAAAACTTAAGCTCTTTCCTATGACACTCGTTGGCCAAGCAAAAGTATGGTATAGATCGTTATAACCAAATTCAATATGATGTTGCCCAACAATGGTAGAACTTTTCAATGAAAGATATCAAACCTACGCAAGAGTGTTAGCCTTGAGGAAAAAAATCCAAGAGTGGAAACAAGCACAACATGAACCCTTGGACATGGCCTTAGAAAGATATTATGCACTATTAAACAATTGTCCAGGCCATGGGTTCTTCGAGGAAAGGCTAATGTACCATATCATTGATGGGCTATGTAATGAAACAAGAAAGAGATTAGGGGTGTATGCTCAAGGTCAACTATAAGAACTACAAACCCATCAAGTCCAAGAGCTTATTAAGAAGGTAGCAAAAGAAGAAGGAGAAATGGCTAGATGGGAGAGTGTTGAAAAACATCAATGGGACCAAAATATCAACTTAACAAAGGTCCATGATCATAAAAAGGAGAAATCAACCTATCACAAGGGGAAATAATCATCTTTGCCAATACAACAATCACTAGAAGAAGTCAAGGCAAAGATCAATAAGATGTTGGAATGGATGTATAAAAAGTGTGGAGAATTTATTGATATTATTGGAGATATAGTTTTGATAACCCAAGAAGCAGGACAAAACATTAGACAATCGGAAAGAAGGAATAAGGAAAATAAGAACTCAACTACCAATCATACGTATGAATGCAACATATGCCTGTACGATCACCCCAAGGGCCAATGCCCAATATTGTTACATTTACATGAGCATTGGGGAAACATGTTACATACAGAGTTCATACAGAGATACTGTGTTCGATCACAGTGGCAACAATCCTAGTCCTGGGGGAGACCACCCCTAAATTAGAGACATTGTTCGTATCATCCAAACCCAAATTCTTATCTTGTTCAACATCCTATTTCTCCAACTGGGTCAACATACTCTATCTCACCACATTACTACTCTCCTCAATACTATGAACCCATGTCTTCAACACAACCACCGCCTTATGTACCTTACACTTCTGCTAATTTTCAACATTCTCATCCTTTCCCTCCTTCTACATCGCCACCAACTATTCCTAAGGTGTCTGCACCATCACAACAACCCATGAACGTTAGTTGTGCTAATATTTCCAACAATAGTGAGAGACCTCAACAACATCGAAGGTGCCCCTTATTTAGAAATGACCTTAGGAAGGGACAACATAATTCCAAGGCCACTGCACCCTCCAACACAGCACCAAGTTCAACCCTATGGTGCACCCTTATTTTTGAACCCCACACCTCATGTTACTTCATCAGGGCCACCAATTAACACTCCAACAACCATACGACCCAATGAATACAACCATGGAGAGTGATGTCTTGATCCTTGCATATAATCTTACAGTTACAAACATCATAGTGGGTCAACTCTTTACCCAAGAACCACATCTCATAAATTTCCCCACTATGTTTACTATAACCAAGTGTGTGGAGCCCAATGGGGTAAGTATGATTGGGTCCCAATATTTCCAACATGCAAGGATCCTCATCTTCCATTTATTAATCCTTGCCATCCTCAACCAATTAGTTATGGGGGATATCCCCCATTCTAATAACATGCAGGATTAATAACCACTTTTTATTTTCTTTAATTTTACAACTTTTTGTTTTCCAGT
>MNCI01007652.1:35758-50965 GCA_015680685.1 Gnetum montanum
CTTGTTGTTATGGTACTCTCATAGTTGCTCATCATGGGATGAAACAATGCGATATCACTAATCAAAGGAATGGACTTGGTCCTGATTTTGGAACAATGGGTTAATGACATTAATCATGCTTTTCATGTAGGATTCACTGTGCCCTAGGTCAGTTACCTCATGTCCCAATCTCTACGATCCTTTCTCTAGTTTGTCTCATCTCACTGTTCATGTAATTTTTGCTCGTGTCGTGTGTAACATAGAAGTCTTACCTCATTCCGGTGATAATTACCTATGTGTGTTTTGTAGAATTAGTACGGATTACATTTAACCCTTCTAGTACCCACGGACACTTTAAGTGTGGTTACACAAGGGCATTATAGGTTGGAACCTGCTTTGGGGAGGACCCACTTATGTAATCTTTACTTATGACATAGCTTGCACACACCATTTCTTACCCTCAGTATATTTTTAACAATTTTCTTTCCCTACTACTATCCCTCTGAATAATAACATTCCTATGTACCATTACATAGCCTTTTTCTGCCATCCAAGGTTTTATTGATAAAATCCACACCATCGTAATTAATTGTGCCTTTCAAATTAATGAAATTACCCTAGCAACCTTTAACATGTGCCACATGTCCTTGCTTTCATATTTTATTTTTCAAAAAAAACCCTAAAAATTCAGTTTTCTCCCTCAGGTCTAAAACATCGATAGGTTGTGATATCGCGTACGCGATATCGCGACCGACACGATATTGTGTACATGATGTATCATACGCAATATCAAGTCCCTCCAACCTATAAATATGCAACTACCC
This sequence comes from Gnetum montanum, assembly GCA_015680685.1. NCBI lineage: Eukaryota > Viridiplantae > Streptophyta > Gnetopsida > Gnetales > Gnetaceae > Gnetum > Gnetum montanum. The sequence goes on from MNCI01007652.1 coordinate 36,562, forward strand.
CACAACACTTAGCATCATTTTTCACAATTCATGCAGGGGAGTTTTTCAAATTTTTTCTCTACTACTTGCAATTGTGTGACCCTTACTTGTCTACCTATATCTCACTTGCTGATACTCTAATTTTGATTCTATCTGAACCTACTTGAACCTAGAGTGTTTAGCTTAGTCGTGGGGGAGGGACACCTACCGAATAGTGCCTAACTTTTTTGGAATTTACCATTTCCCAAAGGACATTATCTAGGGTAATTAGCTATAACACTTAGAATAATTATGCCAAAAAATCATATAATCCCTTTAGGTACACCGAGAAACTAAAATTGGAAACCACCTAAAGTAAAACGGTTTCAGGCAATATCACATGAAGATAAAATAAATTAATTAGTTAAGGTAAGCAATAAGGTATAACTTAACTTCAAAAACAACCTTACTAACGCTTGGCCTCGTGTGATTGCAGATGGCCTCGAAACATGGACAATAGGAAGGTCCTACTCAAGGTGGAAGCAAATGACCTAAGAGAGGTGGAGGACAAGATCCTACCAGACAACATGCAGAACAGGAGGAATAATCATTTAGCATTCATCAAGAGGATCCTCCTATCGTACAATCTGGGCAAGCAGAAGGAGGGGTTGTTGCAGCACCTGAACAGGGACAACATCTCATGTTGCCCAAAGATTGTGTTCAGGCCATCCATGAAAAGTCCACATTCACTACGGTGATTGTGGAATTGAACTTTGAATCTTTTGTAGAGTTCACTCCTAAGACTATTAGGGATCACCTCAAAGGATCTTCCTTATGGCCTACCCTCTTTGAAAGTAGTGCCTGGTACCTAGGGGAGATGTACCAATTCTGGCACAATAGGGAACAAGGAACCACCGTCAATATTTGTGGTGTGACAGTCGATTTTTCTACAAAGGCCATTTTGGAAGTATTAAACCTTCCAAATACAGGGCCCAAAGTTTCTCAGTTATCCACCCATTTTGACCCTGATGTGCGATGAGATTGGTTGGAAAGGGCTTATGGCAGAGATAAGACATTTGGTGAGTTGACGATGAAAGAGAGGATCTACTTCAAAATTGGAACATATCACCTCTTCCCCATGAAGGGCTTAAAAGGAATATCAATGTATGTGGCAAGAGGATGTGTAGTGCTAATGGGAAAGGTTAATGCTAACTTGCCCCATCTATATTAAATAGAGATCCTGAGGCAGTTCGAGGAATGGAAGATAGGGAAGCTTGCCTTACCCTTCCCTTGTCTTATTAGAAAAATTTGACGACATGCTAGTATCAGGGGGCACACCAATGATGTCCTATGAAAAATCCAAAGTGCTTCCTATGCTGAACTATTAAAACCACCGGCCACAAGGAAAATTACTGGTGAGACGTTGGGCCCAGAAGAAGAAGAAGAAGAGATGGCTAGACCAACTGCAACTCAACTTGCAAGACCTAGCCAACCTCCAAGTACAGGACCCAGCCATCAACAAGAAGTAGGGCCTAGCTTAGGCTAGGATCAACTACCACCATTGCAAGACTACAGATCATTGATGAGCCATCTCAGGGCCATCGCTGCGACGGTTAGTTGGGGAAGTCATGATGATGCAAATCTCTTCCGCATCATTGATGATGTCATTCAGCCCATGGTTTCTTTGGATAGCACAAGGGGTGAATTGTCTATTCATACAGGAGGAGGGGAAAGTACTTGGTTAGAACAAATCTCAAGAAACGCGCCATCTTTCCAGGTGCAATTAGAAACTAGTGAAGGGGCCACTATGGTGGTCATGCAACACTAGGATGTTGTGGGAGCTATAGAATTGGTCATAGAACACATCAAAGAATTGTTCAATGTACCTGTTATGCCACTGTCAGATCTCACAGGAGCATGGGATGCTCAAAATTTGGTTGAAACCTCAATGACTATTGTGGAACATGAGGATGCGCTTGATCGATTGCTACAAATAGGACAAATAATGACATCCCTATTTGATATCCCTCAGGATGTTACAACAATTCAATCAGACCTCATTTCCACAAAGGGAAAGCTGGTCTTAATAGAAGTGAGGGTCAAGCATGCTAAAGCAAAGGTGCAAAAATTACAAGAGGAACTCGTGGCTGTACAAGAAGCACAACGGGACCCTTTGCAATTTGTTCCCATAGACCAGCTAGATAATTTTGAAACTAAGCAACTAACCAACCTAATAACGGAGAACAAAAAGGTGGCTAAAGAAAAATAGAAGGCTGTTTGGGACGCCTCTGCAGCACAGGTGCAAACTCATGTGCATCTCAAAGCACTCAATGCCTTACAGGAGGAAAATAGACAGCTTGTTGCCGATAAACTTTGGTTGACCTCTGTAGAGAAGCAAAAGAATGTTCTTGAAGAACATTTCCATCAGTTGCAAGAACAATTCATTTGGATCAACTAGGACATAAGACATTTAGCTAGGGAGAATCAAACCCTCTTAATGGAGGAGGTACGTGTAATTTGTCAAAAGACAGCTATTAAAATAAGTGCATGACAAAATGAGGCTAAACAACATGAAAAGCTAAAGGAGCACTTTTGAGATTAGGTGGGGATGTACAAATAGATCCTTGAGAAGGAGATCCATATGGCCAAGGCCCATATCAATGCTATCAGTGCTCAACACACTAACTGGTAGGCCATATTGGACACATATGCCTTTGCCCACCAAGCAGAAGTTAAGAACCAAGACCTGCAGATCTAGGATCTGACAGAATACATGGAGTTGGTAAATCTGAGATATGCCAACCTTGCCATGTTAACAGTAGGGTTTTCAAGGACAAAGCTTGAGTAGTAGGTAGCAACCACCTATGTTAAATATGAAGCAGAATTTGTAGAATGTAAGAAGTTGTTGGAAAAACTGGAGATCGCAAATTCTGAATTTGAGGTGGTGAAAGCAAGCTACTAAGGATAAAAAGGTGTCACAATGGATTTGGATCGATGGCGTGTAGATTTCCAAGAATAAAAAGATAAAGCTAGAGCCTACGAGGAGGAACGATGGGTATTTTTGGCTTGGTATGTCAAGGCCAATCAAATGTTTTTGCAACTACCCTGTCCATGGGAGGTGCCAACTTCATCGAAAATTAGAGCATTAGCATGGATGGAAAAAAACCCTCCGACCAAAGAGGAGAAGCTCCAGGCCATACTCCAACACCATCAAGTCCCAAAACCTGGAGCACAAGACAAAGGGAAAGCACCAATGGAGGAGCCACCGCCACCAGGAACTACATGAGTTCCATAAATTTTGTAGTTCTAGCACATTCTTTGTATTGTGTATTTGTTTTATTTTCATTCCACACTGCAGCATAACCCCATTTTCACCATCCAATAATTCCATACCTATCCACTATGTAATCACTATAACTCGAGGATGAGTTTTCATTCAGTCATGGGGGTATGATGAGTCTTCATGTGGACGACCGTGATATCATGTACACAATATTGCAGCCCAATCGCAATATCACATACACGATATCATAGCTTGTCTTCTCATCTATAAATAAGAGGTAGACAGATCAAAAATTCAGTTTTAGAGTCAGTTAGTTTTTAGTGTTTTCATTTCTTTCTCTCAACCCTTTTCCTCTCCTTGTATGCCTATAGTGTGGTGATTATAATTGTACAACATCCTTTATTCAAGTGTGATGTACTTGGACATGCACATGACCAAAAATAAAGATCAAGATTACTTCATCATTACAACATTCACTTAGTTTAATTATTTAATTGTTATTGTTATTTACAGCTTTCCTAGTTAATCTCTCTCACCATGAAACTCATGTTAAAACGTGGAATGAGTACAACTTCATTACGAGCATTTAAGTGTGACTACTTGGTAACCCAGTAGTGTATCTAGGAATTGCACTTGGTAATCCTAGTGGTAGTAATGCACAAAGTCTAAGATGTGTACGGATAATCAAGAAACGGATGCTCATCGCACTTAGGCTAGTTTAGATTTTCTCACCCTTTTCTCCTAGCTTAGTTAATATTACTTTCCATTGCCTTCAAGAGTAGCATTAGAGTAGAAACCCACCATACACCTCACTCTGGACTAAACCATACGTGAGAAAGCTAATACTAGTCTAGGTGGGAAGACAACAAACTATGACCTAAGGCTAATTGTCTAGATGCCACAACTAGTCCGTCTGCGGAGTTCAACCAGATTGCGTGTGTAATACTCGCATTCATATGGTTGAGTGTAGGGGTACCTCGCCACTCATCATTTGGAAAAGTGGCATTGACAAGGAATCCATGAGTTATCTATTTAATTCATACTCATGAGTTAAGATATAGTTGTACATCCATTTGGACTCAAATGGATGGACTCATGGGAAGATAAAACTACATACATACACACATGTAGTTTTGCAAGTAGAATATGATATGACAAGTGTACAAGAAAATTTTATTCACCTATGATATATTAAGAAATGGATTCTAGCTATTGAAGTAATTGCTTGTGTGTGTAGGATGGTGATGGTGAATTGCTTTTGTTTAGTAAGTTGTACTTTTGTTCAAAATTCTAGTTTGTCTTACATATGTTGGATGATGTTCCAACTTGTGTGTGTTGAGTGTTCCATGTATGGTTATATATGACTAATATTTCATGCATTTCAAATTTCGAATGTGCTATGACTAGCTCTATGGAATATCTCCTAGTCATTAGGATGGTGTATTTTGTATTTCTCTAATTACTTGTATTTAGACTAATATCCTTTTTATTTACAAGTATGGATGGTAAACAAAATAGTACATAGAATTTTTAAAGTATTTCTATTTTTCTTTATCATTCTTGTTGTATATTGGTTATGATGCTTCATTATAGATGATATATTGATCATGATTTATGTATGTGATTTAGAAGGGCAAGATGGTTATTAAGGCATTTATTTTACATGTTTTTATACATTCAAGCAATTGCAAGTGAATGACTAGTTTTTTCTAAGGGTTTATTCATTTGATTATTTATTTTCCAACACCTAATTATTGACTTGCTTGTAGATGTCTATTTATTATTTAATGTTCAAATATTGGCTATTATTATGCATTATGATATGATGATTAAGTGGCTTAGGTTATGTACTATCTCATTTGCAAGTAGAAATTTTGATTAAGAACTAATAACTTCATGGACTACTATTTCACTATTTTGTAATATCATTTTTATTAAATAATAAATTTATCTTCTCTAGTCTATGCAAGGTTTGTTGCCAATGGGATGTAATGTACTGATTTAATTCAAAATTTCCCTTGGTGTTATTTATGTTTCATGCATTAGTTTATGGATGCTTAATTATATTACACTTTTATCACATAAGCATCATTACATTTTTCAATTTTTATGTATTAATTATTGGTTCAAAACTTAGCAATAGTACCATGATTCCTTAATCTAAAAGCCTATAGGTCCAATAGGTATTACAACTTCCTTATTGGGTTGTTTAAGGTTCGTCCTATTCATGTCCTAATAGATCTTCTTAGTAACATCCTTACACCAAAAATATAAGAATATTTATTACACCTTTAGCTCTATAACCAACTTGTAAGACCCCTTAACCTAGGCTTACACTAAAAAGATATTTCTTAGAAAATTTAAATCACAATATAATAAAATCAATAAGATGCCAAAATAAAATAAAGAACATAGTAAGCATCCATATAATATATGCAATACAGAAAATAAAATAAATATAAAATTACAATGCTAATAGCCCTTTACATAAAAAATGTGATATATTCACTAGGTAATAATAGTTCAGTACTCTTAACTCCAAAGCCAAAAATATGAAATACCAAGACATTAATGTAACAATGAAAGTAAATATAATATAATGAATTAAATATAAACATCACGCTTCTTAAATTTCAACAAATATCTAAATAATAAATGTCCATTAAACATTCTAAATCTCAAAACTTAAATTTAACACAAAAGTAAATTTGTACCTTCATCACAGATAAGAAAGTACAAAATACATGTGCCAACCAAAGGATAATATAAGTACAACAATGCTAGGTAAACATTATAACTCAAAAATTACAAAACTTCCACTTAAACATATATTAGAAATGCATAAACTTGAATATAAGCATTAGTTTCTTTAAGTACTCCTCTTCACTAATATCTATTTTACCTAGGAAGTAAAAGCAAAGGGGAAAGTTAGTGCACATGATTGGGTAGAGAAATAAATTACTAGTACTCCCTTAAAAGTTTTGGAACCAAGCATGAGAAAAAAATTACAAGAACTTCCTTAAGAGTTTTTGAACCAAGCATTTAGTAGTTAGATAGCCAGGCATGATGGATGGTGCATCCAAAAATGTTAGCATTATAATATGCAAACATCAAATAACCAAATAATCATCTTATAAAGTCAAATACCAAAACTAAGATTCCACCATCATCATTAAACCCAAAAATTTATGGAAGTTAGCATCAAACTCTAATGTTAGAATGTTAAAAGTTGAGATGCTTATGGTGATGAGTCATCATGTGGAGTTCTTGGCATTCACTTGATGAAGTAGGTAACTAACCCACACGCTTAATATAACAAGTATAGATTCATGAAATTGAAAACCTCCTCTAACCAATGTAGCCAAGCAAGATAAGCATAAATAAAATAATTCAAATGAATTGACTATGACCTATTCTAGTGGTCATGATAACCCTTGATGGCACACCCTTTCTTGAACCATAACCAAGCATTCATTCAAGTTTACAAAGCTTAAACCTAAAAGTCTAGGCCTACTAGAGCCTACTTGTGGTAACTTCCCTACTTGTGGTTGAGGATGTATCTCCTCATTGAATATATGATTGGTTCAATAGTGATGGGAAAAGAAATATGGTTGGATGAATTTATGTTTTGTATATATTTCATTAATGAAATTTTTACTTTTGACTAGTTTAGCACTCTTGCATCAAAATCACATCTATAAGCTCATCCATCTACCATTTGGCTCTTAGGGAAAGAATTCACAAATCACATTAATTAATTTTTTATGAACACAAAAGTATACTTAAAAGAATAAAAAATTTAAAATTAATCAACCATTGATATAAAAACATATAAAAATTCACACCAAAAAATTAAAAATCAAAATTGATGGATTTATATGCTCAAAAATCACATACATAAAATCATGCCAAACCAAAGAATAAAAAAAATTAAAGAATTATATATCATTAGTTTCAAAAAAAAACATGCATACAAATATACATATACTAGCATAAATTAAAGCACATGCATAAGCAAACAAAAAAACCACACTCTACCACTAAAGCCATTACATGGAGGCCTCTTCCCGCATGACTAAGTTTAAAGATATCACTTGATAATCTCCTTCTTGATTAACATCATTAACAAAATAAAGTGGTAATTCAAATTCTTCATAGCATCTCAGATCCTAGCCTTAATGTCTAATTTCCAAAATTGAAATTTCCTTTCTTCTACATATGGATGATTTACCTTTACGGAGATTCATTTATCTAATCTTTTAAAAAATGGTCCTCTTGGTCTTAACACTTAAAGATGATGGTGAAGAAGAAAATTAGTATGAATCCTCATTACTAATAATATTATTCTTTCTCTTATGAAAACACTTTCATCTACAAAATGATGAATTTCTTATAATAGGAAAAACATGATTATTGTGATACTGTCCAATAGTGTATGATGAAAAAACATGAAGGTAGTACATCACATTAACAAATTAGACTTATCCTTGCTATGGTTGATTTGGAATTTTTCATATAATAATATAGAGTGTTATAATAGGCATTTATAGACCTACAACTACTAATATAGTTGTGATGAATATGGTTCATATTGATGAGACATTACTTGAGGTACTTGATCCATAGTTAGTTGAGTTCCATGGTAGAAAAGAAGATGACATGATAAATATTTTTGAGATGTAGAGGAGGCACTCAAAGATGCCAAGTTTAAAGGAGTTGACTCCATTCATTATTGATGTTGTTGTTGTGACAAAAAAATATACCATAATGATAAGACATTCAGTTAGGGTAAGGCCTCTTATTCATTGTCTTTCACCAATCTGACTTGTGGTATAACTACTTTTACAAGTACCCCAAAAACTTATTTTTTCTTCAAATTATTGAGAACTAAAGTCTTCCTTTCATAAATACAACCACATTGACAAGATTTTCTAAATTCTTCTTGGTTCTTATGCTTTCTTACACAATAAATTTAATATTATCAAAAGGTTAAATACTATATTCAACATTTTTCATATTCTTCTAATATTGAGGATCTATGTTAACTTCCCCTACATTAGCAATCTTATGTTATTCATCATCTAATCTACTCATAGAATCTAGTATAGTTATAACATGAGTCACTAACCTTGAGTGAAGATTACTCATAACATGCATATCCACCCTTTCATGGGTTTATCATTTTAGCTCTTCTAACAAGTGCATCAATTATTCACATTTACTAAACCCATGATTTGAAGAATAATTGAGCATGTAATTATACATTTTTATAGTCACATTTAATGATTCATTAACATCTTGATTCCATCATGCTATTCTCTTTCTAAGATTTGCAACTTAGGCGTAAGGTTAAAACCTAACATTAAAAATAGTTAACATGTCTATTTAAAAAGATATGATATTAGATAAAAGAGCTTAATACCATGTTTTACATTTGCAATAAGTATGTTGAAAAAAAATATTTTCCACTTACTATTTAATCCCTATAGCTTACAAGAGATGGTAAATGCTTGAACATAAAGCTTTAGATCATGGGAATATTAGCCATATCATTTTTTTATTCTACTCTCCTCAGTGCTTTCAAGTGAGATGTACATTGCTTCATGAATTTGACCTTAGTAGGTACATGAAAATAGTGGCTCATCCAAATCATCAACATTCCCATTTAAATGAAGGTAAAACAAGTGTAAGATGATAAAATACTTTAGCTTACCAAAATTATAGCTCAAGCCCCATGAACAAGGATGCATGAACATTCTTTACCTAGGATCATTTATGTTATAGTAATGAGAGTCTTTAGAAGAAGGCCCTACCTGCTTCTCAACATGTATACACTAGTAGTTTTGCTCCATGAGCNATGAATGAAGTTGCATCTTTCATTATGATAAAGTTTCATGAAGATAGACTACGACGATGGCATAATGCATGTGGATGATTTTGCAACAAGCCTAGGGAAGCTACACGTGTTTCCTTTGAGGAGGCTTTGTCTAATTAAGGCTTGATAAAGGATTTAGTAGATTATGAATCCATGTCACCACAGCAATTAGTGTATGTTACTCATAAAAAGAGCTTCATGATATGCTCATGGAGCAAAACTACTAGTGTATACATGTTGAGAAGCAGGTAGGGCCTTCTTCTAAAGACTCTCATTACTATAACATAAATGATCCTAGGTAAAGAATGTTCATGCATCCTTGTTCATGGGGCTTGAGCTATAATTTTGGTAAGCTAAAGTATTTTATCATCTNTAAATAAAAAATATTATATTACACATAATATAAATGAAGAGACCCATGTTGTTATGATGGGAAAATGATATTTTTACATTTTTTATAATTTTAATATTTCTATGTATTTTGTAACTAAAGAATAAAATAACAAATAAATAAACTTATGGTAATCCCTAGTAGGATAGGTGAAACACTCAAACATCATATATTATTAAATGCAAACTTTCATCACAATGACTCATGAGATAGATACAAGGCTTCATAGATAGAAAATGATTTAGTGTCTTTCTTAATTGCATCCTTGATGACCCAACACCATGCCATACAAATATAACCTTCTTAAGCAAAATCAAACTGTAGTAGCTCCACATAATTATACTAATGTATCTAATTAAGGAAATTAATATAAATATAATTTATAAATCTAATAAATAATTTCATTAATAAGATATGATTGTAAGGTTCGATAAAATAAAATTGGAGAATTAAAGGAAATCAAAGTAAGCTATATTCATTGTGCAAACACTTGACTTTGCATTGGCCAAATAGTTCAAAGGATATAGTGCTTTGACAAAGTCTCATTGCATGGTAAAGTGATAAATCAAAAATATTAAAAAATAGAACATTTACCCAAGGGAGGAAAAGCTTTTCACATATAAAAATAGTAAGGAAAATAACAAAAATGCTTTGGGATTCCTTCCTTAGGTATTTATATTTTTTTTAACTTGAAAAACATGTGTTTTTTTGATAGCATGGTGGTTATATAGGATGTATCTCTAGGTATGCACTACCAGGTATACATCAGTAAGTATGTGCAATGAGTCAAGACTATAAGCTTAACTACATGCAAGGAACTCTATGGGTCTAGGCTTATAATAAAATACAAAAGTACAACTAGATGCCTCATCATAATGTATCATAAAACTCAATAGAAATATTTTAGAATCATATAGTTTAGAAAAAAATGAGTTTGAATTCACAATCTTTATTTTGTAACTTAAAGGCTTTACCAATAGATTATTTGTTATTTTACTATAATTTATATTTTTAATCATACTTAACATATTTCTATTGGTACTACCACTATTCAAAGAATGTTACTTGAATAGTGATTGAATCAATAAGAATGCAATTAAAATAACATATGAGAAAAGACTATGGATAGTTTAATCTAGTCATCCTAGGGTGAATTGAAGTTGCATCTAGGATTAATTTTTCTAGTTCTTGAAGTGCAATATCAAAGGAAACTTATGCATATGTCTATGATGTTTAAGAAAATCAAAGATGTCTCACTTGAGTTAGGGAGGGGGTTAGATATATAAAAATATTTAATAAAATAGCAAATATCTTCAAACTGCTTAAAAAAGAGAAAATTAAGAAATATAATAAATCTATATTTTGTAAATAAAATTCTAAATCCTATAGGTCAAATAGCTTAATCTAATAAGTAAGGTTCAAAACTACATCTTAACTTATCTTTTTAGAGTAATGTCTAGCTCTATTACTATGGAAGAGTCTAAGGAATATTTTCTCCTTAAGAGATTTTGTAGGGATACCTTTGATGAAATGATGATGTACTTCAAGGTGATTTTCTTTGAAAGTTGAATTGCATTCTTTGTTATTTTGATTATGCTTAAATTATCATCGTAGTTAGAGTTGTTACATATTCTAATTCCATTGTAAATATATTAGTTGAAATTTGTTTCATACTACTCTAATCAACTAAGCATTTGTCAAGAAAATAATAGCATTCACTAATGGAGTTTCAGTCAATTCTATATCCTACATAGTCAACATTACAATATCTAACAAGATTAATATTAGAGTATTTTAAATAGTAAAGGTTCTTATATGTTATAATCTTTAAATAATAAAAATTACTACACTTAAATGAAACTTTTTTGCATTGTATCAATAACAAGCACTGACCATTACTTGAAGTGATGGTAAGATGCCTATTTCTCAAGTGATAAAATCTAGGTTTGGGCCTAGGTATATCTACTCAAAAGAGGTTAGGCTTTCTCTTATTTACCAAATATTTCTAAGACACTTCCTTGGAAGGATGAGCATTGAGCCTCTATGTGATGATTCTTTCTTGTGTTAAGAACAAGAATGTAAACCTACACTAAGCATTATTGTAGGTTTTGTAGTTATTAAACAAAAAGAATACTAATTAAATTTTGTGTCTATAATTGGTCAAAAAATTACATACTCAAAATAATTTATTTCTTAGGCCATCATTATGATGATAGTAATTTATTTTCCATGACAAAATCCAACCATCTAGTAATTGGCATCTTAGCCAAAATAAGCAATGAGAGTTGAAAATGAGAACTCTAATATTTGAAGATAAATTAAAGAAAACAAAAATATCACTATTATTAAGATGATAACATCAAAACCTTCATAAACCAATCTTAAAGGATCTTTTTATAATATGACATATGGAACAAATGACGAAATGTAACCATCATCAATGGATATCATATTATGAAGAGGCTAAGAACCATTCATGAAAATTAGTATGACATCCCATTCCTAGATGTTAATAAAACATGATTGTTCATTGTGTTAGTCCATCTTGCATGTGGAGTTATAATAGAAATATAATCAAATGAATTGGAAAATAATAGAGGCACTAAATTAAGAAGGAAGGAAATAAAGGAAAAATTTTATTAATGTTGGATGATACACAGTAATGCCTTTTGAGTTATTTTCTTGTGATAGTTAAGACCTTAGAGGAAATGTAGCACTACCACCATAGTTATGCTATCTAGTTGAGGGGGTTATTAGTTCCTTCTCATCCCACTTCACTAAGCTCCTGTCACTTGCCAATCCTAGCTCTGCAACTCCATGCTAGAATGACCTCTAAGCCTGGCCTTAAATGCCATAAGTCAAATCCATTCTTAAGGGGTATCGTGAATAATCGCAACTTCTCAAAATGAGGCAATCCTTCTTGCAAAGATTAATTACATTATTATAATACAATTACATCCTTAACAAGGAATGAGATGTTGGAATCTATCCCCTTTAAGCATCCAACTCATCCTCAAGCACTTCCTCTATGTCTAACTACTCAGATACTACTTCCTCACTATGCTTCTCATTTTTAGTTCCATTATTATCTTCATTATCATCTATGAAAATAAAATAATATAAATTAAAAAATATAATTTATTACTTTAACAATATATATAATTTATTATTCAATATCATGATGATCAAAGAGTTGATGGTAAGTGTTGAGAATAAAATTCCTATATTCCCCAAGTTTGTTGATCATAATTTTACCATTATATGAATACTTCACTAATGGTTTTATTACAAAGATTCTTGGTTCTATGATTCTTCATCATAAGTGGTTTGACCTTAAATTTGGCACTGGATCTCAAGGGCAAAGTATTTGAATCTAGCACATAAGGCACATCAATTTCATGAAATTTCTTTAGCAAAATTACATGGAGGACTGGATGAATTATTAAGGTTATTGGAAGATTTAATCAACATGCTACTTCACCAATTCTCTTTGAGATTTCAAAGGATTCACAATATCTTGGGGCCAAATTAGCATATTTTCCTAGTTTAAGGAAATGCGTGGTGGATACTCTTGGTAGCACTTGATCTATAATTTGGAATTCCTTCTTAAGTTGATGATGGTCTACATATTTCTCATATTTATCTTGGGTAGCTTGAAAATTTTGTTTAATTCTTGTAATAATATTTTCCATTATTTTCATTTCTTCTTCCTTCCATTCTACTCTTAAGGTTGGATCTACCCAAGTTAGTGGTGTATGACAATTTCATCCATATACAACTTTAAATGGTGTCTGATATATGGATCCTTGACAATTATTATTATAGGTGAATTTGGCTAGATGCAAGTCATTCTTCCATGTCTTTGGTCTACTTCAAATGTGGTTTTGTAGAATATCTTCTAGTATTCAGTTTACATGTTCTATTTGACTATCTATCTCTAGGTGGTACACTATGTTGAATTTTAATTGGGTCCCATGTTCCTTGAAGAAGTTTCACCAAAATTTGGATATGAACTTAGGATCTCTATATTAGGTGATTGATTTTGGGCATCCATGTAATTGAAATACTTGTAAAAATTTGTGGACTACTTCTTTAGCTATGTTTGTAGACTTCAAAGCTATAAAATGAGCCATCTTTGATAGATGATCAACCACTACCAATATTAAGTCATTTCCCTTTTTGGTTATTAGTAATACTAGAATGAAATCCATGGTAACATCTTTCCATTTATGTTGGAGCTTTCAAAGGATGTAGTAATCCACATGATTTTTTTTGTTTGGCTTTTATTCTCTAGTAGGTTAGATAGTTTTTGATGTATGTTGGTATGTCATTCTTCATTCCAGGATAGAAATAAGATTTATGGATCATCACCTAAGATCTTACATAACTTGAATGCCTAGTTTATGGTACTTCATGGGCTTTAGACAAAAGCTTAAGTCTCCAATTTTCTTCTGGTATACATACCCTCTATTCTTTCATAATAGACCATTAGGGGAAAGTTAGTAATGAGGCTTAGAAGAAATATTGATTAAGATCTTATTTTATTTGTTCCTTAATTTCTTCTTTCATAGGGGTTGTCACAATGTTGATCATTAGTTCCACATTTGACTAAGAGTGTCAACCACTATATTTTGTTTTCTTGGAATACATTTAATATGAAAATCATATTCAGCTAATAATTCTACCCATCATCATTGTCGAGTATTCAAGATAGGCTGTCTCTACAAGTATTCTAAACTTTTATGATCTATTTTTAGTACAAATCTTTTTCCATAGAGAAAGTGTCTCTAAAATTTCAAAGCGTGAACAATTACTAGTAATTCTAAATCATGGGTTGAGTAATTTACCTTGGCTCCTTGTAATTTATGAGATTCAAAACATACCACTTTATCTTCTT